>CM062296.1:654892164-655179806 GCA_031216915.1 Pictodentalium vernedei | reverse complement strand
TGTATTTGTTCATTATATATAGCCTACACTGGTGGTTTATTTTGCCTGGGTGGCATGTTTGGCACTTTGCCCCAAGCCTCAAAATAATTTCAAATGTGAGCCTGTCACCATGACAGACACCAAAAAGATTGTGCCTGTCATTTTCAAGTTTAAGCCTGTCATGAAATTTGAATTATTTGATTACGAGTTACATGTTATTTTGTGATGCTATGGTGTTGGAATTGCAATAGTTTACAAAGGTATTCATGAATTGATGTATAACAGTATACCTAATGCTAGCAGCAGACGGCACTCATAAAAAATTTCTCGTACAACTAAAAATTTTCATTTTTGCTCCCGCAACATAGCTTATGACCCATCATTGGAATGATCGCAATGTGCTCGTTCCAATGAGGGGTCATAAGCTATGATTTGGAAGCAAAAAATTAAAATATTTCAAAAAATGAATGGTGATTTTCGTATATAGCACTGGCCGGTTTTGGCCATTAGGTTAGGTAAAGAGTTCATGAAAAAAAAAAACTCTTGAATTTTTTATTGTTTCTTTCTGTTTTAATTATCGTTAAAAAATGTAAAAATCCAAATCCAGACATCGCTGATTATTTAATGTTTCATATTGCTCATATCAGTGTAGTATTAGTTGTCCATACGTGGACGTCCAACCCCCAAGTTCCACCCAAAGAACACTCGTTTGATTATTATCAGCATTTGAATCGAACCTAGATTTATTTATTTTTTTTTTTAAAATCGTCTTATGAAAGATTCAGTGTGCCGGCTTGACAACTTTGAAATGAACATGGGTAGCTCTCAGTTCTAAAAAATGTACTGGTCATTATGTCAGGCTCAAGTGAATTGGTGCCTGTCAAACATGCAAGTTGAGCCTGACAATGACCATGACAGGCTGCTTATTTTGAGGCTTGATTTGCCCCCCCTCCCCCCACCCCCCACAGTGAGATTCGAAACCCATACACCATACCGTGCATTCATTTTACCCACAAATAAATACACGAGCGCCTTCTCACAGTGACTTTCAAACCCCCCCCCCCCCCCCCCCCACAAAAAAAACACTCAATGTGAGTATCAACCCCCCCCCCCCCCCTCCAGATTATTATCCATTGATACGATACCACAATAACCCCGTTTTACAGAGACAACACCGACTCACCTTATCCCCACAATAGCATCTTTCCTGAAAATTCTCTCCAGCTGGAGGTCTACCTCTAATTTTAATCACCCACAAATCACTGATTAAAACCTACGAGATTCTAAAAAAGTCTTATATTTTTGGTCGGTGCTCATTTATGTTTTTGGTCGGTACTTATTGATTTTTGGTTGGTAATTAGCACTTTTGGACGGTTTTGGTCTGTAATTAGTAGGACCCATTACACCTAGAAAAATCCCTGCCATCACTATTATTCAGCCATCACTATTATTTGGCACTTCAGAGTACAGCACAGGGATCAAGAGCGTTGAACCCAGAGGCCGTACCAACCCCAAAAATTATATTACTGACCCGACCCGAAAGGTTCATTTTCAACCGGTTGATGCCGCTTTCACCTGATTCCTATTGATATCCCAACAAATTCCCAATTTTCGAGAAAAACAATATTCAGCACTGGTACGAAATGCATGCATGCGACACTTTCGTCATTTCTGTAGCGGTTTTTAACTTCATGCTCGCTTAAATTAGACAAGTTCCTTCAAAATTTTGACATGCATCGGAAAACAAACCATTCATGGTTTCAACAGCCTGGCTGCTCAGTTTGTCCATACTGGATTATTTCTTTCTGTTTCTCAAAATCTGTCAGTTTTAAACGTGCCAATGACTAAGTGCATTTTTGGCAATCGCACTTCTAAACGATTTTCGCCGCTTGGGTTGTGTTTAGTTGAGACAGATATACCCAAGGCAAGCGTACATGTCAACTCGGAATACTGTCAACTCGTACACACAATTAGACAATTCGCACCCTTCTTCGACTGATGATTCATTACCCAAGAGTACAGTAGGCCCTACCTGTGAATGAGCCATTGTGCCAAATGCATCCCAGTGAAACACACAATAATGAATTTATCAGTGACACAAGATCGGGCTGATGTTTCTTACCGAGCCTGCACGTTTGCCCCCCCCCCCCCCCCCCCCCGGTCACCACCACAGTCGAGACATCCTAAAATACACAAAATAAAGTGGATGACTGTGTCCAGTTGAATTGGGAGTGGTGAAGTAACGTTCAATGGAACTATATGATTACTTTTCTCAGTTTCCCTTTACAATGGATTTTTTTCTTTAAGCTCAGTATCATTATCAGTATAAGGTTACTTAATTATTTTACGATTGTTCATACCATACTGACCCTTGTCGAAGCCCATATTCGTAATTAAGGCCACCTCCCCCCGCATTTTCAGATTTGTGAACCAGGGTGCCCTACTCGAGTCAAAGCCCACCCCCCAAGTTTCAAATTGGACGAAAGTTGTTTGAGACAAGACGTCCAAATTTACGGGCATCAAGATTCAAATGGAAAAACAGTTAACTTGTTGCAACACTGTACTTACCAAACAGAACTGTGATACTGTATTATGTATATTTTTTGGAGTTGAGGTTTTTGTGTTGTTAAATTCGTCTTTGTGTAATACATTATGTCTGTGTTCAGTGTAATAAGTCTTTATTAAAAAATTATATATCCCAAGCAAAATTGACTTGTTTATTTTTCTGTCGACCTCGTTTTTTGGAAGTTGTCACTTGTTTCAAATGAGTGTGCACGCTGATGTCAATAGTTGTCTGAAACACGCCCACAACATACAGTTTTCACAGTGGTTGAACATCATCATAAAGATACTGATTGAACACTGCCACATTCGAGCGGTGCACAACTCACTATGAAAACGGGTGTTCAGAAATTTAATCAGAAAGTGGTAATTAAAAATAAAAAATAATTACAACTCTGGTATTTGAGAATTATATAGTAATATAACCAGGAATATAATTTATGACTTATTGGTTCAATAAAACATGCTCATTTATCATTTCATCATGCTCTGCAACATGTGAAGTTATGACTTTCATTGTAAAATCAATTTTTTGAATTTTGACAAGGGAGGCAACTATTTTGTTATTCATATACTGCTGTGTAAATTTTTTCTGGTCTTCATATTATGATTTTTTTTATTGATTTTGTGTGAAGCTATATTTTGTTTTATTCGTAATAAATGTACATATTTAAAAAAACAGCTATTTATAAACAGACTATGTGTGTCTGTTTTCAAGGGGGTGGTTTGCAGTGTTGATTGACATACTTACGTCCATTTCTGGCTTCGAGAGGAACCTGTACAAAAAAATGAAAACAACACCGCATGGTTTTCTGTTTGTTTTATTCATTAAATTGAGGATTAAAACCCGAAATCTGAAAATGAAATGTATGTACATGAGAATTATGAGAATTTTTAAAGCAAATTCTAGAAAATTGGTGGGCGGTTTCCAAAGAAACGTAACATACCCAGTGGATACTTACTTGTCTTATGTAGGCCTATCGCCAATTCTGACGCACCCCAACTCACGCGATTGCAGATGTTTCTGCGCGGTATTAAGCGTTTACAGAAACACTCTACCACCCGTTGTTTGCCTATTACTTTTAGCATTTTGCGACAGATATGTCATGCCCTCCGCAGAGGTTTTCGCGATCCCTACTTTGACTCCTTAATGGAAGCTGCTTGCTTCATCGCATTTTTCGGTTTTCTTCGATGTGGCAAATTTACTTCCCAAAGTCTGCGTTTCAACCCAGCCTGTAGTCTCTGTATGGGTGACATCCAATATCGTTTGACAGATCAAGTCCTTTTGCTTCACTTGAAGGCCTCAAAGTGTGACCCCTTCCGTAAAGGTGTTACCATTCAGCTCTATCGGACTGGGCACGATGTTTGTCCCATCCACAGTCTCCTGGCTTATTTTGCGCTCAAACCATCAACTTCCTTCCACCCTGATGCACCTCTTTTTTGTCTTTCAAATGGGTCTCCCCTCACTCATACTGTTTTTATCCAGTCGTTGAAAGCGCTCCTTTCCCTTATCGGCCTCCCAGATTCCCGCTACAATGGCCACTCATTTAGAATAGGTGCCGCCACTTCTGCAGCAGCCGCTCATGTTGAAGACCACCTGATCAAGACACTAGGGCGATGGTCCTCAGATTGTTACTCCCATTATATTCATGTTCAGGGTGTCAGTGTCATGCAGGCACAGAGGGCCATGTGTACATGACCGTTGTCCTGTACATGTGGTGTTCTGGGCAGGCATGAGCACCCGCTTCGTCGCAGCAGCCCATGTTTACGACCACTCACTTGCGTTTCGGTTGGGGGTATATATATTATTGTTACTAATGCCCCTGCATGTCCCAGGACACTGTGTCATGCGTGCACGGAGGGTCACGTGTGCCTGGCTGCTGTCAAGTACAGGTGGTGTCCTGTGCAGGCGTTCGGATTGTGTCCCTCACAGGCTTTGCAGCCACATGTGTTCAGGGTCCCTCGATTAACACTTTTAAGATGGTACTTGTCAAATTACCCCGACATCGACCCTCTTGCTGTTTGGCGCTGTTGGGCTTGCGCAGCGGGCCACTTGTCGCTGTTTTTGTGTACATGTGGTCACCTGTGCACGCCTGCACATCGGGTTGCCCCTGTAGGCATGATGAACCCAGGCCTTGATCGCTCCGTTGGCGGTTGTCCGCTTGCTCTTGCTCCTGTTTTCATTGCCACGGTGTGATGCATGCGCAGGGGGGAGGGCCATATGGACGTGGGTTGTTGTCCATGTGGTGTTCTGCACAGGCATGCGTGCCGTGCTCAACTTTTTCTCTTTTTTTTCCACTGCCGTTTCCTTTCGTTTCCCAACTCTGCCCATCCCACCCCACTTTATTCAGTATATTTCACGTTTCTGTCTGAGTGCATGCTATTATTGTTGCGTTTCTTTTTCTCATTCTGACTGTATGTATATGTTTGTGTGTGCCTCATCATTTTCTGCCCGTGTTCGTGCACACAGGCCACACTAATGCCTGTGTCTCAGCTGTGTGACTTCTACTGTGGAATTTGTGGATGTGCATTTGTGTCAAATGGCCATAATAATGCCATTTGTGGTTTCCAGGTTTCGTTGTGCGTGCATCTTTCGCAGATCCTGTTTTTCCCGTGGATGGTGACCTCGTGCTGGCGTGCTCATTGTCTCCTGGATGCTGCTCTCATGCAGTTTCTGGACTCAGTACTGTTCCTTTATTTCAGCACCTACTGACTTTTCCAGGTGTGGGGGTGTGCCCATTCCCCGGACGTGCTTCTGACATTCTTCCTTGTTTTCTTCCAGCAATGTGTGCCCGACCGGTTCCTCTCTCCTTCCCTGTTCCTTTCCCCCTCTTCATTCTTTGGAGAGATTCGGCTTGTTTCACAATCCTTCTTTGGCGGTTGCGATGCTAAAAATACTTTGTGTTCTCAGCATCGTCTCCCATATTCATTTCAGTCACATAGGCTGCAATACTAATCTTCACCCATGGTGGACTTTGCAACTAGGTACTAGTTCAATAACATGTCTTTGTGTGGCACTGCAGTATTCATACCTCGGTCACACCTGATGATCCCACCACATCGTGGTGCTCTCGTAATTCTACACTGTATTGTGAAGCAGACCGAATCACCTCAAAGGGCCAAAATGTTTGAATGTTTATATATGTACAGTTCATTTAAATAAATAGAAGAAAAAATATAATTCACACTAATGTGTTGTTTACTGAATAAATAAATAAATATGCCCCTTTTTGTTGGAAATTTGGTGTTTCTCAGGTTATAACATTGTGAACACCTTCACTTAAAGGGTATTTGGTTTTCATGAAACTTGCTATAATATACATTTGGATAAGATCTCTGTCAAGTTCAATATTCACTGAATTTTGTTGGTTTTTGTAGGAGTTATGCCCAGTTTTATTGGAGCTTGGTGTTTTTTCTGATAATGACATTGTGAACATGATAAATTGAACAAATGTAGTCAGATTTTTTATGAAACTTGCTAGTAGCTACAGGCATGCATATTGAGAATTTGGTCAGGTTTCATATTCACCAGATGCCCTTAGCTTTCTTTGGAGTTATGTCCCTTTTTAGCCCGACTGTTTACAGTGAGGGCTATAGTCATGACTTTTGTCTGTCTGTCCATCCGTCTGTCCCTCCGTCTGTCCATCCGTCTGTTAACATTTAGAGTTTTGGTTAAAGTTTGTGGTTAAAGTTTTGTACTGAAGGTTCAAGTGGGTTTTTTTTTTTCCTGTTTAGTCATGACTTTCTTCTGTCGGTCTGTTAACATTTGGAGTTTTGGTTAAAGTTTGTGGTTAAAGTTTTTTAGTCAACCTTAAAGTTTTTTTGTTTTTTTTTTATCTTTTAAATTGATATTACTATTGATTGTATCATTCTCATTTTGTTTTTATTTTTTTTATGTTTCATGTTATTTTGGGAAATATTTAACCCTTTTTTGTATGGCAATTTAACTTGCAACTTCCAGGTTAAAGTTTTGGTTCAAGTTTTTTTTGGTGGGGTGGGGGGTGTTTTAAAATTACACCTTTAATTCTTCAAACAGTTTAGTGGAATGTCACTGTTTCTTATTTGGGACAATGTCTACTATCTACTGCACATTTCTACAGTGATTTTCATTAATATCGGTATGATTTTAACCTCTTTTAAACATGTTTTCAGACTTACTTTCTTTGTATTTCAAATTAGACTTTGCCACTCTAATTCTTCTTACTCTAATTCTTGCATGGTCAATACAATTAAATGATTCCATTTACATCAATGATTTCTTTTATCGGTTTTAGGAAATATTTAACCTATTTTTGCCAATCAATTTTACTTAGTATTCCCAGCTTAAAGTTTCGGATTAAAGTTCTGCTTTTCAAGGTTCTACCTTTCATTCTCCAAACACTCTGTTACAATGTCATTTCTTCTTTTTTTTTCGGGCAAGGTCTACTGAAGCTGTACACAGTGGTTTCAAATAATATTAGCATTAATTTAATCCTTTTCACAACGCTTTTCGAACTTAGTTTCTCTAAATTTCAAATTACGCTTCTACCATTTACTTTATTACTTTTTATCCCCTCCCACAAGGGAGGGATATAGCACAGAGCTCGCTCCGTCCATCTATCTGTCAGTCCATCTGTCAGTCCATCCATACGTCAGTTCATCTGTCTGTCCGAACTTTCTTAATGCCATAACTTAAACAAAAGTTAACGCATTTCAATTCTTTTCAGTGTATGTCTCTTGGTCAAGTTTGATGACCACAATTATCCAATGAAACTTGTTGAAGTTATTTCCCTGCCCTGTCCTGCCTCCCCCCCCCCCCCCAATTAGGCATTTTCTTTTTCTTATTTCCTCTTTTTCTTATTTCCTATATACATTTTGAATTATTTACAGTCACTACATGCGGAACCTTTTTTTTAAACTCACGTAACACCCCCCCCCCCCCTCCCCCCCCTCCAATTAGCCATATTTTTCCACTATACCAATGGCCCAGACTAGCTGGTGCAATCCAATTTATTACCAGGGCCAAACACAAATTTTGAATCCCCTAAACCCCCAAAATTTGCCAAAAAACTTAAAAACGAGAAGACCAGTATGGACAACAATAGGCTACCGACATCTTGTCATTCTGTTGTTTGGCCCATGTCAGATCAACACGTATTGTGACTTTTGTGCTATAAAATCCTAAAGTATAATGTAGCCAGACACGATTTTGAAGTGGAATGGTGGAATAATTGCAGCAGAATCTAGCTGAATGTGGACATTGAGTTTTTGAACCTTCAGGGCTATAACTTTATTGAAATTAAATAATATTTCTTGTCTTTCCCGTTTTCAGGATATGCACCTGATTTGTTCATTTTTTGTTTATCATTATGTGTGTGTTCAATGTTCACCTTTTCCCCCTTGAATCCTCTCAGTAGATTTTTAAGAACTATTTGCCATTTGCGAATTTGTTATTAATTAAAATTCATCTTAAAAATCTTAGATAATTTACGGAATGTGGATTATTCGTACCCCCTTTGTCGCGTACCGGTTATTTTTGACATAGTTGTGCGTGTCTGTTTGCCATTACCCTTCTCTATGGGGAATCTTCTGGGGAAGTTTCTCTATTGTTAAGGGTATTTTTGGGATACCGGTTGTCTGACCTGGGCCTTTGTTGTGCCTGTTTTGGACTTGGTTACCAGCTCCTATTTAGTTAAAAATTTTTGCCTCGGACGTATGTGTATTATGAAGTCCTCATGTTTGAAATGTAAGAGGAAGAAGTCCTCTCTTGATTATCATTCATCATGTTTGGCTTGCACTCGTTGCTCGAAAGATGGTACCTGTGCAACTTGCTGGTCTTGGGATTCCAAGCGATGGAATTCTCTCTCAACTTATGTATGTGTTGGCGAAGCACCAATTTCGGTGCTTTCGCCTAAGGTAACTAATCAAATTTAGTTTCCATTTCAGAGGAACAAGAACATGGTATTGGTTATGGTATAACATCAAGTTCTGTGCTGCCGTCGTCTTCACATACAGAGCATGTTGACTTACGAGGTATCGCAGAATACTCGGTACCTCGGGCAAGCAGACGGGCAACTAGCTCGACCGGTGTAACGGACCCTTTAATTAGTGCTTCCGTACCGGGAAAGTCCGTAGCGGTCCAGGATACGGAGGATGGAAGACAGTCCTCTGTTAAGACGACGGCACGTAAGGGGAAGAGGCCAGTCAAATTGAAAGGTGCATCAGTAGCGAACCATTCTTCTGTTTTAGGGACAAAACAGAAAGATTCGACTTTCATTGCCAGTTCTGCTGGTAGTCCGGTAGAAAATGCTTCGGAACCAGTTGTTTCTGATGTACCTTTCTCTGCTAGTGCGGCTGGCATTAATTTTGATATAAGAGCCTCTTTTTCGTCCGTTTCCAGGACTCGGCACAGTAGACCGCATGCTAGTCGGCAAGATCCAGAGGTAGAGAGTCAGAGCCAGGATCTGGCTCTCTCTAAGGCTAGCATTTCGAGGCAAATGTCTTTTTCTAAAAGACGGACACAGGGCTCTGTGTCAGATCACCTTCTGGAGCCAAAAGGCATAGACCGGGTGAACATAGCCTCGAATACGGAATTGCTGGAGCAAATTGCCCAGCTAATTGCAGACTTCCAGCAGCATAATATGCGGCCGTCATCGATCTCCGATTTGGATGATTCGGACGGTGCTGGATCGGCAGAAAGAAGGGTTTCCTCAATAATCAGTATGCTGATAATAGACCAGACCAGGAACCTCTAGCTGGTAGTGTTGGGGAGTTTGATGAAGACGAGACTGACACTACATCTTTGGCTGAGCAACATATGGAAACTATGAGGTTCCTGCAGGATTTTTCACCTGAATTAATTCCTTCTGGTCTAGTTCTGCGCCTTCTCGAGCCAAGCGCCGGTCTTCTTTGGACAGGGAGGTCATTAAGTCGAAGGAAAGTATCCTTCTGTATCCGTCTCAATCAGTCCAAGCGTTAGATGCGTTTGATTGTTGTGACGAAGCTTTTGCTGACCTGGCTCAGGATAGAAAAAGTTCTTTCCTTTCGGAAAGGAAGCTTGACCTACCGTTTAGAGGCAATACCTTCTTAAATACGGTAGGCGAGAATAATATTACAAGAGCTCATCTGCAATTGGATGACGGAGCTAGGGACTTAGGTATGTCTCTTCCGTCATCGTGTAGCGTTAGTTCTTTTGTTATAGTCACTTGCATTGAATCTAGCAGAAGTATTTTGGACGCTGTCATATGCAGATCATTTCTGCAGGGCATTGGCCGGCAATTTGGAATCTGAGAGCTTACAGGAGTTGTTATCTCCTTGAGAGTGCTCTCTCGCGCCATCATGTATACAGCATCCCACTCTGCTCTTGCAGTAGCGAATTTAGAGTTGGTCAGGCACGATGCTACCCTTAATCTACGTCATTTATTGACGACAGTGTTAAGAGCTCTCCAAGGGCCGCTCCCGTTTCGGGCTCTTCATTATTCAATGATCAGTTAAAAGCTGTATGTGAAGATGCTTCTAAGAAAGCTATATATCAGCTTTTGTTGCGCTCAGCTTCGCAACTCAGCCTTCCACAAGTGGTACTCCTCGGAGAGGTAAATTTTTCTCCAAGAGAGACTTGGCCCATGCTGCTTTTAAAGCTAATCGTGGTCGTGGTGGCTCGAAACAGGGGAGCGATTTCAAAACGGGGATGACGCAGTCGGAAAATAACGAAACGCGTAACCCCACACCGACGTCATAGAGGGGCGCGAGAGCTTCACTTGGTTTCTCGTATACGCCTCGTAAGTCCTACAATTGAAGATTTCGAGCTCTGTTCTTCAGTTGGCGGAAGGCTTTCAATATTCGCAAGCAACTGGAACAAATAACTCAGGATTTTTGGGTTCGAGCCGTTGTAAAAATGGTCTACGTCTTTCATTCCGGAGAAAACCTCCATTAACGTGGATTCCGCGTTTTGTGAACCTTTCACAGAATATAACAAGAGAGAGGCTTTGATTTCAGCAGTAGACTCTCTCCTACATGGAGGCAGTAGAGGTCGTAGAGATTTCAAATTCAAAGGGATTCTACAGACATCTTTCTTCTTGTGCCGAAGCCAGACGGCTCGTACATGCCAGTCATTGATCTCAGTTGGATAACAAGCTGATAATTGCTCCAAATTGTAAATGAGTCAATTCGATCGGTGAGCGGCATCATCTGAGTAAACGATTAGGCCGCAAGTATAGACTTCCGTTTCGCGGTTCAAGGAGAAGTATACCAGTTCAGAGCAATGTGTTTTGGCTTGAATCCTGCTCCGTGGGCGTTCACTCGGGTGGTGAATGCGGTGTTGAGCCATTTTAGAGCTCACTGGCCTTCAATGACGTCGGCATATTTGGATGACATTCTTCAAAGGTACGAAAATTTTCATGCTCTTCAAAGCGACGTTCAGAGTCTGCTATCGCTGCTACGACACCTACTATAGTAGGTTTTATATAATCATTGTCGACAAGTCGGATTTAATACCGACGAGGTCGTTTTGTTCATCTGGAATGAGTTTCGATACTCTCAACAATCGGGTCTGTTTGCTGGTAGCAAGAGCAAAATTAGTTTCTATTTACGCAAATATTGCATAAACGCACAAGTCATTTCTGCAAGAGAGTTTATGTGGCTGTTTCCACTTTGCGGCGCCACCGCAGAGTTAATTCCGCTAGGTCGTTTGCGCACTCGTCCACTTCAAATTTATCTAATTCAAAATTGGAGCGTAAAACGTCAGTTGTTGGACAGTCCGATTGTTTTAACACAGTCAGTAAAACATCTTCAAATTTTGGCGGATATCCAGTGGTTTTCCCAGGGAATACCGCTTAGATTCAGGAGCCGTCATTCATAATCATGACGGATGCCAGTCAGGAGGGTTGGGGTGCTTCTCTGATTCCGGGCGATCAAGTATGTTACGGCTTATGGGAGAGTCAGTTTCTTGGGTCCCATAAGGGCCATATTAACTACAAAGAAATGAGGGCAATTTGGTTAGCTCTAAAATCATTGGCTCAGTCGAGTAATACACTCACATGTTCAAATTCTGTTGAACAATTCAACAGTAGTAGCCTATATTCAGAATCAGGGAGGTACTCATTCCGTTCAGCTGTTGAATCTCACCGAAAAGATTCTTCTTTTCTTTCAAAAGAATCAGATTCTGATATCGATTCGTCATATTCCAGGTCGTCTCAATGTAACAGCAGACTCTCTATCGAGAAAGGATTGCCTGCTACCTTCTGTATGGATGTTGAGAAAAACTGTCTTCAATCAGATTTGTTTCCAGTGGGAACGTCCAATGATCGATCTTTTTGCCACGAGTCTGAACAATCAGTTACAGACTTTTGTGTCTCCATGCCCGGACCCTCAAGCTTATGCAGTAGATGCTCTGTCAATTTCATGGAACGGGATAATAGGGTATGCTTACCCTCCAGCTCCCCTCATTCAACAGATCTTGCTAAAGATAAAACAGTCTTCTTGCAAGATTCTACTGGTTGCAAGTCTGTCGGCTCACAGACAGTGTATAATTCTTCTCCGGGAACTTCTTTGGGACCTTCCACGGAAGTTACCACTTCTCCGGGACCTTCCACGGAAGTTACCACTTCTCCGGGTTCTTCTGACACGGGAAACTCTGTCGGCTTCCTGCACGATAACAGTTTTCCAGACGAGCAATGGATGCAATTTCTAACTGTATGAGGACCTCCTCTTTAATTATGAAGCGAAGTGGAAGGTTTTTGTTCATTGGTGTGAATCACGATTGATTTTTTTAACCCATCTATTCCTCAATTACCTAACTTTTTTATTAGCTCAACTTTGGCGAAGCCAAATTTGAGCTTTTGTCATGGCCCGTCGTCCGTATGTCCGTACGTCAACAATTGGATACGGCTCTGGCTAGAGGCCGTATTTATGAACCGATCTTTACGAAACTTCTTTGGTACCTTTGTTATGACCCTGGGACAAGAACGAGTGTTTTTGGGTGCAGTCTGAAATTCAAGATGGCCGCCAGCTGCCATTTTGTACCGACGATGCAGAAATCTGTTTTTTTGTACAGAACTTCCAAATGAAAGCTCTGATTTGAATAATTTTTTGTATGAGTGTTTAGTACCATGGGATACATCACATATAATACAATTTTTTTTTCTCGTGCGTTAATTGTGCAAATTAGACTAATTTTGATGTTTTTTGGTGTTACTTTCACCACTGTGAGTGCAAATGCCAATACGGCTCGGGCTAGAGGCCGTATTTATGAACCGATCTTTACGAAACTTCTTGGGTACCTTTGGTACCACCGTGGGACAAGAACGAGTGTTTTTGGGTCCGGTCCGAAGTTCAAGATGGCCGATGGCAGCCATTTTGTACAAAATTAGGTGCAATCCGATTTTTGCACAGAACTTCCATATGAAAGCACTGATGTGAATAATTTTTTGTGTGAATGTTTAGTACCATGGGATACATCACATATAATACAGGTTTTTTTCTCGTGCAAAAAATTATGCAAATTAGATGAACTTCGATTTTTTCATTGCGACTTACACGCAGTAAGTACACATGTCAATACGGCTCGGGCTAGAGTCTGTATTTATGAACTGATCTTCACGAAATGTCTTGGGTACCTTTGTTATCACCTTGGTACGAGAACGAGTGTTTCTGGGTGCGGTCTAAAATTCAAGATGGCTGCCAGTGGCCATTTTGTACCGAAATTAGGTCTAATCAGTTTTTTGTACACAACTTCTATACGGCTCAGACTAGAGGCCATATTTATGAACCAATCTTTACGAAACTTCTTGGGTACCTTTGTTATCACCGTGGGATGAGAGCGAGTGTTTTTGGGTGTGGTCCGAAATTCAAGATGGCCACCAGCAGCCATTTTGTACCAAAATTAGTGCAATCAGTCTTTTGTACAGAACTTCTGTATGAAAGTTTTGATTTGAATAAATTTTTGTATGAATGTTTACTAACATGGAATACATCACATATTATAAGGTTTTTTTTTTTCGTGCAGAAGTTATGCAAATTAGATGAACTTTGATTTATTCAGTGCTACTTACACAATGTAAGCACACATGTCGATACGGCTCAGGGTAGAGGCTGTATTTATGAACCGATCTTCACAAAACTTCTTGGGTACCTTTGTTATCACCTTGGGACGAGAATGAGTGTTTCTGGGTGCGGTCCAAAATTCAAGATGGCTGCCAGTGGCCATTTTGTACCAAAATTTGGTCCAATCAGTTTTTTGTCACAAGTTCTATACAGCTCGTATTTATGAACTGATCTTCACAAACTTCTTGGGTACCTTTGTTTTCACCTTGGGACAGGAACGAGTGTGTTTTTGGGGTGCCTTTGTTATCACTGTGCTATGAGAACAAATATTTTGGGGTTGAGTCAGACCCACTCTGGGACTCAAAGATTTCTTTTCTAGTTTAGCATCTGACTGTAGCCCACCTTTACAATACTTTACCTATACATTTGTTACAGGCAACGGTCAGTATTTATGTACAGACCATTACAATACCTTTGTTATCAGGTCATTACCTAGATGTTTGTCATTGCTGTGTGACATACTATACAAGTACATGTCTTTGTCTTGACAAGTTGAGCTGCAGTGTCATTGACACTTTCATTTATCTTTTTGATGAAGTTAAGTTACAGCCAGTCACTATTAAGGGCTATAGGTCTATGCTCTCTGACACCTATGCACACCAAGGGAAATTAAACATTGGGTCAGATG
This sequence comes from Pictodentalium vernedei, assembly GCA_031216915.1. NCBI lineage: Eukaryota > Metazoa > Mollusca > Scaphopoda > Dentaliida > Dentaliidae > Pictodentalium > Pictodentalium vernedei. The sequence goes on along the minus strand of CM062296.1, from coordinate 655,165,558 downwards.
TATCTATAAATACTTAATGAGGAATTTTTCTGTGAATAGACCTCATACCTTGAGACTAGTCCCTCAGTGGAATTTAGCTGGGGTTCTTCTGAAACTTCAGAAAGCAGCTTTTGAACCGTTAATTGCTGTTGAGTTTAAATTTCTTACTTATTACAAGGTTTTTCTTTTAGCGTTTTGCGTCAGCTAGAAGAGTTAGTGAGCTTCATGCTTTGTCTGTTGAAGACTCTCATTATCTTAGTGTTGGTAATTCTATTACTCACACTACGAAAGTGGGATTCTTAGCTAAGAATCAGGTTCCGTGCAAATAGCCTAGCCCTATTCTTATTAAAGCATTACCATCTTCAGATGGTCAGAGACCTTTGTTGTGTCCAGTAAGAGTGCTTAAGATTTATAAGGAGCGTTCTAGTTTTATTAGAAGAGGTAGGAAAAGGTTATTTCTTTCTCTTCTTAACAGAAATGATATTTCTGTTCATTCAATATCTAGATGGATTTAGTTAGCTATTCGGTCAGCTTATGCTTTGTCTGTGAATAAGAGAATAGCTTATAAGATTTAGCTCACAAAGTTAGAGCTTTAGCTTCTTCTTAGGCTTATGCTAGTAGTAATTATTTGAAGGTTTTGTTGCAAGCTGCTTATTGGACACAACAGATGACTTCTACCAAATTTTATCTTCGTGATTTAGAATAAATTTCTGATGATCTCAGATTTTTAGGACTGTTATTGGTAGCTCAGAAGGTCGTCCATTCTAATTAGGACTTTTATTCAATCTTCTGTTTGATCTGCTCTAGCACTGTCTCCAGTCTGCTCCCTTCTTCATTTTGAAGTGTACTTGTAGTTACTTTCAAAACAAGGGAAAGGGGGGGGGGGGTGGTATTTCCAAATAGTCATCTGGCTTTGAGTGGAAACATGGACATACCTCCTTCAGTGATAGTATCCTGGGGTCGGGCTATGGTAGTTTTAATGTGTAGCTAGATATGAAGCAATTTTAAATATATTATATGCTTTTAATGTGTAGCTCGATGTGAAGTGTTATTGTCTATGTCATGTGTCACGATAAGCTTTTCTATCCAATACTCGGACATTTTTAATGATGTATAAAGAGTCTCATTTCTCTGGACTTCTTGATATTTTGGCTTCCTTTATCAAATTAGCATAATGGGTTATTCTAGGCCTTAAATAGAGTTACACCTATATTTTCATTGTTTTTCTGAAATAGGAGCAATGAATGTTAAGTACTAGGCTCGCCTGCCTGTTTACTATTCTCAGCTAGTCTGGGCCATTGGTATAGTGGAAAAATATGAAAAATTTATACCAATTTTAATATTTTTAATACTTACCAATGGCCCAGACGGGGATGGCCCTCCCTGGAGTAGACACTCCTTCCTCCCCGCTGAGTTTTATTACAGTTCTTATTAACATTTAACAGGCACAACAATAAGAATGACAAGATGGCGGTAGCCTATTGTCGTTGACAACAAGTTGCGCATTGCGCAAAAGTATGGAGGACCATACTGGTCTTCTCGTTTTTAAGTTTTTTGGCAAATTTTGGGGGTTTAGGGGATTCAAAATTTGTGTTTGGCCCTGGTAATAAATTGGGTTGCACCAGCTAGTCTGGGCCATTGGTAAGTATTAAAAATATTAAAATTGGTATAAATTTTTCATTTTTTTTCTTCTTTCCTCCAATATGCATTTTGAACTATTTACAGTCACTACATGCGAAACCTTTTTTTTAAACTCCTGTAACCTCCCCCCCCCCCCCCCAAAAAAAAAACAAAAAAGAAAACAAACAAACTAAAAATGCATTCTGAAGGATTTTGACTGACCACATGCGGAAAAAATGGACTCCCCTAACACACCCACCCCCACCCCCACCTCGTTCTCAACCAGGACCATTTAAGCAATATTTTTTCGTTGGTACAAAGTGCATTTTTAGCCTGACTGTCTATAGTCAGGGCTATAGTCATGACTTAAGTCCGTCCATCCGTCGGCCCATCTATTTGTCGGTAAACAATTGGTTTCCAACCAATAACTCCAGTTTGGATTATTTGATTTCAACCAAAGTTGATATGTGTATTTTCCAGCTTGTAATACAGGCCAGGTTTGAATATAGCTTCAACAACTTCTGGAACTAGTAAAATAAGATCTACTCACCAATGCTTGTGGTGGAATTCCTCTAATGGGCAACTTGGGTAAAAACTTAGCAATTATTTCCAAAATGCATTTTGAAGGATTGGGAGTTATTACATGCAAAAAAGAAAATTGACTCCTATAGCCCAACATTGCTTTATGTACTGCATCTTTAATCCTTTACCTAACACAAGTTGAAGTCAGTAGTACAAATTATTTTTCTGAAACATCAGATTTTTTCTTTTTTTTTTTTTTGCTTCTAACCATGACTTATTAGTCTTTATTAAGTTCATCAAGCTTCTTCCATTAATAGGTCATGAGATATGTTTTGGAGTAGAGAAATGAAAAAATAAAATTTGAATAGCAAATTTTGTATATCACGAGTGCAGATATGGCAGATTAGTTAGGCAAAGGGTTAACAAAAAATGGCTCCAACTATTTTGTGTCTAAGCATTGCCATTGCTGGGACAGCCGGGCTGCATGCGTGACATCACTCTAGTTTGTTGAAAACTTGGTGTTTGTCTGGTAATTACTTTGTGAACAAGTTCTCTTGAAAAATGTTATATTTTCATGAAACTTGGTATAATAATACATTGTTAGGTGATTTTGTTTTTCATAAATGTTTGTGGGCAGGGGATTTTTCTCTCTCATGGCATATGCTTGTTAGTCATGTCTTGATTTCCCACACAGACATCACAGACTTACCCAGAAACTATGGTCTGGAATGAGATGTACAGGTTGTGGGTGGTTGAAATTAAGGAGAATTCTCTGGGCCCTTAATCCTTAAAGGCCCGTAGATTTTTGCACTTTTGCTGCATGTTGGCTGTACATCCTGTGGCTTTGCTGTTGTTTCTTAGCAAGTCTTGACTGCCTGTATAGGTAGGCAAGATTTACATAGAAACTACTGCCAAGGCACTTGGAATGTAGCTTGCAAGTTTCCTTATAAACTGCATGTTGGTGCACCTTTTTTGTTGATGTAGAGTTGTTCAAAGTAGGAAGTAAGATTTTAAGGATTCAGTGTACAGATGATATAGGTGCCTGCTTTGTATTGATTTCATTTTATGCTTGTAGGTTCAATGTCAGTACACAGTACTTCTGATGCAACTAAAGATGGACTTCACTCTGAATATTCTTCTAATTCGTCTTCTTCCAACTCTGATTCATTTTCACAATCTTCTAATTCATCTAAATCTCTGAAACATTCATCTTTTTACTCTTTAGATGGAGTTCATGGCAAGATGGAACTCAGTCTGTTGCTGTTGAAAAACTTGTTTATCGACCAGCAATTGCATTGTGAAAACTTTGCAAAAATATGTGAAAAGATGAAACCATTGTCACCATCAGACAGGTATAAATCTCTTCAGTATAACAATATTACCTCAGATCATGAAGATGTAATTTCAGATGAAGATGGAGATATAAAAGTTCTAAGCAGCAGTGTACTTGATGATAACTGCATGGATATAAGTAATTCTCGACAAACATTTGCTGATAACGTCAATAACAACAGTCACAGTGATGAGAGAAGCGATCAATCTAGTACACCAGTAAAACGTTTGAGTAATAATGTAAATTCCTACCCCAAATTGGAGGAGATTGTTGACAGGATGCGTGATAGTAAAAAGATGTTAAAGGAGAATGCCGTGAAAACTGAGACAAGTGAAAACCATGCATTATCAAGGTCCAACAATGGTTGTCTTCATGAAGAAAAGTGCTTAAAATTGAGATCTCCTGATGTAAAATCTGGTGATAAAACCATGAAATCTGCCAAAAAGAAATCAAAGAAAAGGTAATTCTGTTCAACTTTTATATAATACAACCTTTATATTTAATATTTTAATTTTCTTCAGAAAATCCTATTTTTATTTCATCAAATGTGTCCGCATTAAATTAATTTTCAAATGATCAATCTTTGTGTGAAGGAAAATTTAGAATTCAGTTATGGGATGATACTGTACACAACAAAAGATAAGAGGGATCATTAATATGTGAATATCTGAAATAACTACTGTTTTGAGCTGAAAGATTAAATTATGACAGAACCTCCCTAAAGATACTTCTTGTACTGTGAGAGACAAATATGTTTTCAAAATACTTATACTAATATTCAGATATTCATCTCCCTTATGAATGGATAAGAGGGTATAGTCACATGTAAATAATGTGAGCCATTCAGTGACTGCAATGTCAAAAAACTTCCTATGGTCTTAATGAAGAAAAAAAAATGTTCGTGAGAATTCTGCCTCATTGATGGGTAGTTTTGTCTAATTTCCCAAAGTGATATGGAACTCATGTTTGCTGAATTCATATCAGTATTATTATAACTCATTCTCAGGAGGTGGTGGGTGGCATCTATACTAATGAACAAACATTTAGCCTTCTAACTTGAGCATCAGTTGTGTTATTTTGATGTCCTCTGATATTGTGATAGATCAGTATGAGGGAAAGAATATTCACTTATTGTGGGTTTCATGAGCACATCCTTACCAGATTTATGGCCCTTGTTAGGCTTGGAAAGCAGTCCTTTGATTTTGAGGTACATGATTGTGCTTGCGCACATGGAGCATGCAAATTCAAAATGAAGCTTGTGGTAAAGGGCTCAACTCTTGAAAATTTCTATAAGTTACCGTTCATGCCATTGACTCGTGTATCAGTTGCTCCTCAAAATTTTGTTATATTTAACAGGTGTATAAATCACAGTGATACACAACCAGTTACCACTTTGAGTACTCACAGTTGCAAAAGTCTGTCTACCAGTACCATCAGTTTGGGAGCTGGATGTTACAGTGTGTCAAATTCAGAGAATGAATGAATACTTTGACACATTTGTGTGTTTATCAAAGGTTTTCATATATCATTAACTTGAATAAAATTACTCACAAACACATCTGTCCATCCATCCAAGAAACAGATAAAAGTTCAAATCTGGAGTCACGTTGTCCAATATTTCTTAACACTGGCATGATGAACTTTGAACTTATTAATATTAATGAGGTGTTCAGTGGCAATGCAGACATTAGGCATACCTGACAGTTTGGTACCATTTTCAAAAAGTGACAACCAACATTTTCAAAATGAACTCTTTTTTCATCACCTCAAATATTTTTTGTATCAACGAAAGTAATAATGAATTCTCCAAAATATATTTACATCTTGACCTTCTTACATTTAAAACCGGTAGCAACAGATTCGAATATGGGACTATCGAATCTCATCAAGGCTTGCTCTGAAAAACTTCAGAAATTTCAGGCCAGTTTCATTGACTGCAAAGACCTTGCCACCTGGTGCAGAATGTGCGTACACACTCCATTATGAACCCTGGGAAGTGAAGCAGTCCTTATTTACTGTGGTAAACAAGTTCTTTTACTAGTAAAATTGGACCTACTCACCAATGCTTGTGGTGGAAGTCCCCTAATGGGCAATTTGGGTAAAAACTTGACCATCTCCATATTGTGGTCATGATTAACCATTGTGCAGAATCTTAGGGGGTTAGGGGATTCTTACGATCTCCGTTGAATATACCCTACTTGGCGGGTCCTCAGTTGGCAGATAGAGGAAGCCCTGTTCAGTTAAGCAGGGCTGCTGTGAAATATCTGAATACGCAGTCCCAGACCAAAATGGTACAAACTTGTTATATCCAGGCAATCCCTAAAAAACAGTGTCATGTTGGGGGCATTTGGAGGTCATTCAAACAATCATTTCTTTTTATAAAATTTGATCATTGCCATTGTATACTGACTTTCAACAAACTCACTAAGTTTTAAATCATATTTAGTTTTATTGAACTGTCTGGTTTGTTACTAGTGGCAACTTCCATTTCAGTTTATTGTAAAATGATTGGTTGAATTACCCACATCTGAATGCCTGGTACCTCCCTTGCATGGGCAAATCAGTCAGTGTCATGCTTTGGCATAAAAACTGGCTGCGTATTATGCCCTAGTATAAGTATACAGGAATATTGGCAGCTCGATGAGTCCACTGAATAACAGTAACTGTACCCCTTGTTGGACTCAGTGGTGGGCGATGGTTGAGGCTATGAACAATATTTAAAACTCTGGCATCCCATACAAAAAACAAACAACCTTTTTATGCTACTGGACTTGTTGACTCTGATTCAGAAGACAAATTGATAACATCTTTGATACCACCAGAACATAATACACCAAAATTGATTTTAACTGCATTCAATGGAAGACAATAAGAAATTTAAGAACCATTAATTCTTTTACCCTAAAAAAAGCTATCAAAGGTATTGCAGGAACTGTTAAAGATGTCAGAAAGTTAAGATCAACTCTTAACCCGCTGAGTATTTTCAAGATATTTTTCATCAAATCTAGTCATGATTGCTGTGAAGCAGCCATAACTAGATCTGATGAAAAATTCATCTAAATGTAACTTTAGAAATCATTGAAAAAAATCAATTCAACTTACAAGGAAAAAGTCTGGGTAAAAGTGCCAAAATACTTATTTAAATGGCAAGAGAAATCCTGTCCTTGACAGGAATATTCTCCAGCAGCATGCAGGGAGTTAAAGTTGGTTACTTGAGTGTCAAAGTGGATTTGTATGTTACAAATCCAATTCGATGCTTCAAGTGCCAAAAGTTTGGATATGGGCAGAAGTCTTGTTGAGGCAAGCAAACATGTTACAAATGTGGCTTAAATCATGATTGACCATGTGAAACAACAACATATAAATGTATCAACTGTCAGGGCAATCACATGTCATCATCTAAGGATTACCCTGTCTGGAAGAAAGAAAAGTTGATACAAAAAGTAAAATGTGAAAAACAGATTAGTTTTAAAGATGCCAGAAACATTGTAACATCCATGCCTGGTATGAATACATCAATTCCATCTTAGGCCTCAACTGGAAAACCAAAAAATCCACCAAATAATTAGCACGCCAAACTGAATTTACTTGGCTTGGATGCACTATTCCAACTTTGCTATAAGCCTCAACACAGACAATGTCCACTGCCCAAGAAACACTTAACACACAACAGGAAAAAAAATGAACAACTCAAATGTACAGAAAAAAGAGGAAAACAGTAAGTTAGATCTGAAAGATGAAAAAGTCAACACGAAACCCAAACCTGAACAACCACAAAAATTGCAGCAGCAAAGACTGAGTCAGAGTCAAAACTTGCGACTAAGACAAGAAAAAGAATAGGGGACAAAAGAAAAAGTACCACAAAAACTATCATCTGATTGAATACCTAAATGCCTTTAGAATGTTGTTACATAACATGTATGATGGTTTGGACGACATAGATGTTGATGCATCAATGCCATGTTTTCTTACAAAATGCACCTGAGTTTGTCTCAGATGGGTACCCAAATAAAAAGTCACCTAAAAAGCCTACCGGGGCAATTTCTCCCATACTTCCACCATCTAAATCTTCAACAAACGATGGATCACAACATTAACAATATAATCCAATGGAATGTGGGAGGGGAGGGGGGGGGGGGGGCATTCTATGCCCAAAATATAAACTTGCTGATTTTTGCCTGCAGGAAACTCTTTTGAAGAAACCTAAAACTCAGGATGGCTCAGCTTTTAAACATTATACTTCATATGATGCCTGGGCAGATGATTATGATCTTCATATTTGTGGAACATCTGCATTTGTTAGAAGTTACTTTATTCACAGTTCTGTACATTTACAATAGGGTTCCCACTTAATTGAAAAGTCCTTGATTTTTGGTCCCTTGCTTCAAAAGTGCTTGAAATTTATATCTCCATTTTTTCAAAGTACTTGATTTTCCACCATCTTTCTTGAAAAGTACTTGAATTCTGTTTACCTATAATCTCTGAGACAAGAAATTTCATGATAATCCACCCCACATATATGTGATGTCACAAAATCGGTCTGGAACCACTTTTTTGTATCTCTATATTATCCCTTGAGTGCAACAAGGCAACAACTGCAATGCTTTAGCATTGCAGATCATGCCTTGTTCCACTAAAGGGATGAATAGATCTACATGTAGCTCATTGGGTTTTTCAAACATAAGGTCCTTGAAGCACAAGTTCTTTGTGTTGTTCATGGTGTTGTAAGTTCACATGAAAAATATAATAGTCCTTGAAAATTGGACTCAGAGTCCTTGAAAAATGCTTAAATAGTGCTTGAATTTGATTATCTGATATCAGTGGGAACTCTACAAACAAACATACAGTCTGTAGTTGTATGCCTAACTTTCTATAAGACTGTTACGTTGTGTTCTATTTATGTTTTACCAAGTAAATTCCTACAACTGTGTGATCTTGATCTGCTGGTCCATCAATTTCCAATTCCATACATTTTGTTAGGTGATTTCAGTGCACAAAATCCCCTTTGAGGTAATTTCTGTAGCCAAGAAGATGTAAAGGGTAAAGCAGTTTAAGAATTTATTACAAAATATAACTTGTGTTTGTTAAATGATGGGTCAGACACTTATCTACATCCTGCATCTGGTTCATACACATCAATTAATCTTACAATTGCATGCTTTTCTATCTTCCTCGATTTTTCATCCTTAAAACCTTGGCAAATTCAAAACGTTTCACAAAACCATGGTTTGAAAAAGATTGCAAGCAGGCCATAAAGGATCTCAAGAAGACTGAACAGGAGCTCAGTAAGTCACCAAGAACAGATCAGACAAACTATGTATCAATCAGGTGAAGACCAGATGACTTATAAAACAAAAAAAGGAAACCTCGGAAATTTATGTTTCTAAACTTAACCAACATACACCCATTGATAAAATTTGGAAAATGATTAAAAAAAATTTAAGCTAAAGAAACAAAATCAACTGTACATTACCTGGTAGATAACAACACACTAATTACATCAAAAAAAGAAATATCAAACAAATTGGCCTCCACTTTTTCTAAACATTTATCGTGTGAAAATTGTAATCCAGAATTCGCTAAAATTAAAACACAACAGGAAAAACAAAAGATCAAATTTACCTGCTTTTATTTCAATAAAAGAAAATGTGAGGCCAGTGTGCAAAATTTCAAAAATGACTCGAACCAACTGACCATTCACGTGGTTTGCAGATGACTAACTGAACACTTGGCTATGTAAAAATTCTTGGGGAAACTGCTTTTTATCATTAACAAGTATTCATTCATGTATATTGCGTGGAATTGAAATATATAGAGCCTCTCAAGGAAAAAGTCTGAAAATCTATCAAGACACAAGAAAGGCTGGCTGACTGGTAGAGTGCTATGAGCCCAGATTTGGGCTTTATTCTGAACTGCAGGTACCTAAAGTTAACGGCTTCATATTCTGTGGATGCCCTTCATATTACCTTGGAAGTAAAATTACTTCATCTCCATCGATTTGCATTGTTACAATATATACGAGAATGCCTAAAGCACTCTCCCATTAATTGTAACAAGGCAAAAATGTGTGAACAAATCTTGAGGCTGAGAAAAAATTTAGCGCTCCACCAGTTAAGTTACTCTGACTTTACCATTCAAGATGTAACCTTTAGCTAACCAGTCATCTGTTCGCGTAGATTTAAATGCACATAACTACCACGTGAACGAAACAAGCATTCTTATCAACCTACCTCAATTGTTTACAACAGGCTTGCACTACAGTGGAAGAACCTAACTCGGATAAAATACTCTCTATTTTAATCTTTCCCAGGATTTGGGAAAGAAAAGTGGTGTAAAAACACCACGAAAAAATAAGCCAAAACTGGGCCGAGCGCCATCGGCGCACACCCAGTATGGGACGCTCTTCCATAGTACAAATCCCTGACTTCCGTCACAGTGCGCAATGCATCAATTCGCCATTCTTTTTCTATCCGAGGCACGAGCAGGATGTGTTTCCGCCATATGCATTATGAAACAGTGATAATTCAACTCGTGGAGAATGGTTTTCCTGTGACTGGAATTATGGATCTGAAGATCGTATAATAACAGGACTGTGTTTTATATATTCTCGTTTATATTTTCAACCACATTCTCATTGTTTATTCATTACTATTCCGTTTTCGCGAATGTTTTGCGACATCGTGTCATCGCGATTCGACAATGATTTTTTTCGGTTGATAAAAAATTTTATTGGAGTCGGTGTCGGCCGTCTGGGTTCTGCCACCTTCTCTCGTAGTTGAGGGTGTTCTTCTACTTTCTGTTTCTGTTGAGTTCACCTTTTTCTTCTACTGCTCTCACCTCTGTTCTTTCCAGTTCGGTTCCTTTAGGGCAATTCCTTTTGCCCTCGCCATTGGTGCGTTCTCGTGTCCGTTTTCGTCCGCACACGCGGGTGGTGTGGAATGCAGTCGTTTCGGGAGCCTCCCGACTCGACCACGTCTGATGTGAGTTTTCCCCCTCCATGGGGGATGTGCAGCTCCTCCCGCACCTGCGATAGGGGGGGGGGGGGCACTGTCGTTTCGGGGCCCCCCGACTCGACCACGTCTGGTGTGAGTTTGACCCCCTCCATGGGGGATGTGCAGCTCCTCCCGCTCCCGCGGGGGGTGGTGAACGCTTTCGTTTCGGGTCGCCCGATTCGACCACGTCTGATGAGAATTGCTCCTCCTCCTCCCGCACCAGCAGGGGGTGGGGACCGCTTTCGTTTCGGGGCTTCCCGATTCGACCATGTCTGGTGAGAGTTATTCCCCTTCCGTGGGGAATGTGCAGTGTTTTACCGTGGTGGATACTGCGGGAGCTGTTGGTTTTCTGGTGTAGAGATGCCTGGTTCTGGGACTATGCGCCCTCTCCAGTCGACATCTGAGGCTGTCACTAGGGTTGTGACTCCTCCTTTAGAGGCCGAGCTTGGTGGCTCTCTCCGCTTTTCCGCCAGTTCCAACAGCTCCCGTCGTATCTGCTGCTACTGCTGTTCCGTCTACAACGTCATGGGCACCGTTTTTAGCCGGCCTCGGCTTCTCCCTGCCAGGGTCTGCAGGGATGTCTGTAGTATGGTTGTGGGGTTTCGGCCTCAGCCTTCCTAGACTTCCACTCGGCGAAGTCAAATGGGGCTGCCGACTGAACCCTATACTGTGTCCTCTCAGCCAATGAGCACAGTAGTTTTATACCTGCAGTGGTCTGCTGCGGTGTCTGGTTGTGTAGACGTGGGGGTATCGGCCTCAGCCTTCCCTGACTTCAACTCGGCGAAGTTGGAAGTGGCTGCCGGCCGGACCCTCTCCTGTGGTCTCTGCGCCGTCGAGCACCACAGTTGTCATTGGTTTCGGTTGTTCTTAGTGGGACACTATGAACTCCGTGCGTTTCTGTCCCTCATTCTGGTCACACGTCTTTTGTGCCCTGCAGAGGTCAGCGGTGACTCTCATGAGTTCCTATGTTGATCCTCGGGGTGTGTCACACCCCTATACACGTCTGGCTTCAGACGTTTTCGGCTGCCGCCCGTCGTCCCATGTCGGGTCTTTTGGAGGATCGTGACCCTTCGCTGGTTCAGAGGGTCAGCGGTGAAGCCACTTTGCCGGTTCGTTCCCCTGTCGAACCGGCCATTACGGGCAGTGAGCTTAGGGAGGCCCTCTCCTTACTCACTCAGGTTCTGTCAACGAGCCTTCCTGTTGCTTCCAGCGAGGCAGCGAGTGGTTTCCAGGCGCCTCCTGTGGCGCTGCCTCCCGGGATTAGAAACAGGCCGCTGTCTGATCCCCTGGTGTTCCGAAACCATGGGAGGCGTCGGCTGGTTTGCCCACGATGGGCTATGTGTCTTCCGACTCAGGGGAAGAGTCAGACATGCTTGTTGTCGAGAGCCAGCAGTCTTCGGACTTGGGGGCAGCTCTTGATTTCGTGTTTGGGTTCCTTCCGGATCTCAAACCATCTAACCAGTCGACAGTGTCAGCCAGGCCACGATCATCAGTCGCGCGCCAACAGTCTATGGAGCAACCTGCTTCTGGGCGTCTTCGACCGTGCCCTTCGGTACAGTTGGTTGAAGCATTTTCAGCCTTGGACTCCAAGCTAAGTTCCAAGGCTATGAAGGCTCCGTTCTTCACCAGGGTTGACACCTTTTTGCCTCCGGCGCGTTATCGTTCCTACGATTCCGCCAATCCGTCGGTCTACCAGACTTTGACGGTTTTGGATCAGGACTCCAATTCCCTCGGGCTTTCCAAGTCCAAGTCTGCCGTCATTCCGATGACGACTCTGGAGTCCACATTGGGCTTATTGAGAGAGATGCTTGGTGTGCTCTCTCTCTCCGATCACGTAGTCTCAGCTTTTGCTGCCTATCTGCCTTCAGATAAGATTGACGAGGTACAGGCTCCTTTGCGTGTGCTGTCCAAGGCGCTCATGCATCTTACTCACGCGCATGCCTGTAACACGGCTAATCTGGAATTAGTTCGAAGGGACTCTGTGCAGGACACAGGCCGATCCCTTCCTGAGGAGCAGTACGCTGCTCTTCGATCTGCTTTTTTGACAGGTCCGCAACTTTTCCATGATTCTGTGTTGACGGTCCGGGATGACGTCCTACGTCATTCCAACGATCAGCTGCTGTTTCTTCAGCTTGATCAGCCTTCTAGGGTAGGCACGGGACGTTCCAGGCCTAACAAGTACCCTCTGCTTCCTCTGCGAAGCAAAAGGGGCTGATCCTTCTGCCACCGCTTCTACTTCTTACTCAAGGGGTAAGGGTAAGCGTCGGCAGTCTTGAGGGAACTCCCAGGATTCTTCATTCAGTAGAGGTGTTTTCTCCTCTCGCGAGCCTCGTCGGGGTTCGCAATGAAGGTCCTCACCTCGACTCGTCCCAGGTTGGAGGAAGGATAGCAGAGTTCGCAGACCGTGGGCCACCATCACATCCTTGGATGTTAGATGTTGTTTGGTCCGGGCTGCAAATATCCTTCCGACAGCACTCCACTCTGTCTGGGGTGCCTTTTCCAACCACAGTTCCTTCAGACATTTTACGTCTGGAACTTTTGTCCACGGAGATAGACAATCTCCTGACAAAGGGGGCGATTGAGGTCATCAAGAACATTAGGTCAGGGGGTTTCTATTCCCGCCTGTTCTTGTTGCCGAAGAAGGATGGCCGACTCCGACCGGTTCTCGATCTGAGTTTCCTGAACGAGTCTATCATTGCTCCCAAGTTCAGCATGGAGACTTACAGGTCGGTCCTCCGTTCAATTCATCAGGGAGATTTCGCTTCCAGCTTCAACCTGCGAGACGCTTACTTTCACGTTCCGATTCATTGGGCGTTACGGAAGTATCTCAGGTTCATTTTTCTGGGACGAGTTTACCAGTTCAAGGCCATGCCTTTCAGCCTCAACCTGGTTCCTTGGTCTTTCACCAGACTGATGTCGCATGTGATAGATTTCCATCGCATACAGTCCAGGGTGACTACTTCGGCATATCTGGACGATATCCTCCAGGGGCATTCCAATGCTGCCTTCCTGGAGTCGGATGTCGCCACTCTGTTGAGCTTGCTCACGTCGCTACGTTTCAGAGTCAACGAGAAGTCGGACCTGGTCCCTTCTCAGTTGTTTTATCATCTGGGGATGGCTTTCCGCACACAATTCAATTTGGTGGCGGTTCCCCAGGCCAAGGCTGTGATTCTCTCAGCTTTTGCTCCGACTCTGTCCCAGTCCACATCCGCGACGGCTCGGAGTTTTCTCCGGCTAATCGGTCTCTGCTGTTTGGTGACGGATCTCATTCCTCTAGGTTGGCTGCGTGTCAGACCTCTCCAACACTTTCTGCTCAGTCGTTGGAGGCCGAATGTAGATTTTCTGGATCTGGTGCTTCAGTTTCCAGACTACCTTTATCCTCACCTTCTCCTCTGGGCGGATGTCCAGTGGCTTTCGCAGGGTGTTCCGTTGGACTTCCCCACGTCCGATCGCGTTCTGACGGCAGATGCCAGCGATCTCGGATGGGGTGCGACGTTGGATCCTCTAGGTCTTTCCATTCATGGGATGGTGGACCAGGATCATGCAGCTCTACACATCAACCAGAAGGAGCTTCTTGCTCTTCTGCGTTTCAGGCAGTGGATCCCTCACCAATCGAATCGCCAGGTCCTTCTGTTGTCCAACCATTCGACGATGGTTGCTTACATTCGGAACCAGGGCGGCACGCACTCTGTTCCAATGTACGAATTGGCTTGGGATCTTCTACTGCTCGCTCAGGATGTCCGCGCCGGGGTAGCTGTTCGTCACATTCCCGGTCGCCTGAACGTCCTAGCCGACTCCCTGTCCCGTCGGGGCAGGGTCATTTCCACCAGGTGGATGCTCCACATGGCGGGTTCCATCGATCTCTTGTGACTAGTTGGAACCATCAGGTGGACACTTTCGTGTCCCCGTGTCCAGATGCTCTGGCTTTCGCCGTGGATGCTCTGGCCCTCCTTTGGGATGGTCTTGTCGGCTACACCTTCCTACCGGTTCCGATTCTGCCTCAGGTTCTCACCCAGATATGAACCTGCAGTCGTCGAATCCTTTCGATCACACCCGTCGCTTCGGTGGGTGTGGATCATTCTGCTCCGCTCTCTGTTAGCGGCGGTTCCGGCATGTCTCCCTCTACCTCGCGACTTTCTTTGCCAAAGTCGCCCGGGAGGTTTTCAAGTTGACCCGACTTCATTGTGCCTTCGCACATGTCTTTTATCGGGTCCTGTCTCCTCCGTAGTGGTTTTTCGAGACACGCAGTGGAGTTGCTTTTATTCAAGGAGGCACTCACTCCACTGGTTTAGCCTCTGTGGCTAAGTGGAAGGTTCTTCTGTTGATGGTGTGTGATCACTCTGTTGCTTCTGTCACTCCTTCGATCACACTGCTTGCGGAGTTTTCTGGTATATGTTTGTTTCTGGGAGTCTCCAGCTATGTTTACTTGTCCATGCTTCGGAGACATTTTTTCCTATGTGATACCGCATTGTTTCGACACTCATCCTTGCCTCTCCAAGCGTGTTCAGCTCTTTTCCTTGAAAAGGCCTTGGACTTTGCAGTTTACTCCAAGATGGTCACTTTCTTGGGCGCTGCTCTGCTTGGGGGTGGGGGGCGTTCACGCCTTCATCCTGGATGAATATGCGTTTTCCCACATGCCAGATCTCTCCTGCATCCATTTCTTGATGGACTTGTCTTGCTATTCGTGCAGCTTCCGCTTGTCTAGCTACTGGTGATTGTATTACCAATTGTTTTTTCTGCCAGGAGGTGCGTGCATTGTCTTCCTCTTTCAATAACTCTGTCATGTTGTCGGATGACTGATGTTATACTGGCAGCCTTCTGGAGAAATGCTACATTCTCCTTTTTCTCTGCGACAGTTGCAGGAGCCGACAGAGACCCTTGGGGCCCTCTTTCTTCGGCTCAGGATGTTGTCTATCCAAGCTTTTCAGCATTTTTCAGGGTCGGTTCCAGCTTTGTGCTGTTACTGCCTTTTCTGTCTGTGCGTCGCACTACACCATACGCCTCATCTTTCATTGGCTTTTCTAATGTTTGTGATGCTATGGTTTGATAGGCCTAGGGATCTCTTCCTCTGTCCATGGTCCCAGTGCTATTGAGTTATGTGTGGGTTGGTTATGTGATTCCTTCAAGCCTTTTTGTCTATTCAGCCTGTTGTAAACAATTGAGGTAGGTTGATAAGAAGTATAAATTTTATAGTAAATTTCCTTTCTTATTATACCTACCGAAATTGTTTACATGGAGGCCCTCCCGTCTTCTTATTCGGGTAAGAATCCTTCCTCCCCGCTGATCACATAACTCCTGTGTTGTTCGGAATCAAAAGAATGACGAATTGATGCATTGCGCACTGTGACGGAAGTCAGGGATTTGTACTATGGAAGAGCGTCCCATACTGGGTGTGCGCCGATGGCGCTCGGCCCAGTTTTGGCTTATTTTTTCGTGGTGTTTTTACACCACTTTTCTTTCCCAAATCCTGGGAAAGATTAAAATAGAGAGTATTTTATCCGAGTTAGGTTCTTCCACTGTAGTGCAAGCCTGTTGTAAACAATTTCGGTAGGTATAATAAGAAAGGAAATTTACTATAAAATTTATACTTCTCGTCAAATTTTGAACATGGCTTATTGGAAACAAGCAACAGTAATTCCCATTCCAAAGCACAATAAAGGCCATTGCAATTCAAGCAATTACAGACCTATTGCACTAACAAGTTTGTATGTAAAACCATGGAAAGGATGATCAATAATTGACTTTGAAATCTGGAATCAAATAATCTACTTGCAAATGTTCAGTGTGGTTTCAGGAGCTAGAGAAGTACTGTGGATCATTGGGTTACACTTGAAATGTTTCAAAGAAATACCTTTGCCAGGAGAGGACATTTGATTGCCATTTTCTTTGACCTGGAAAAGGCATATGATACAGTGTATAAGGATGAGATTTTAAAAGATCTTTTTGACATGTTGGAGGGGTCACGGTGGTGTTGCGGTAACTGTTTTTTGTCAGATCACCGAAGTTAAGAAATGTCAAGCCCTGTTAGTCCTCGGATGGGTGACCATCTGAGTGATCGGTTCGGACTCCCGCATTGTGTCCTTGGGCAAGGCACTTAACCCCGATTGTCCACATGGGGGCACAATGACGCTGTATACTAAGGCATACTGCACGTCGATGGTGCGCATGTCTTCAACCAATCTAACCCTGCCTGTGCTGCAGTGTGGAGTTACGATGTTGGGGAGCTGGCAGCTGCTCGTCGTTGCTCGTGGTTCTCTCTTGGTACTCCGGCTTCCTCTACCTGTAAAACTTTCACAGTCATGATTAACCATTGTGCATAAGTATGTGGCCTTAAACACCAATAAATAATAAATAAATTTTGACATGGGGTTGAGAGGGTGTATGCCTCTTTTTATAGAAAATGTTTTGAAAGGATCGTCAATTTCAAGTTCATGTTGGGTCTATGTTATCTGATCCTCACAAGCAAGAATTAGGGGTTTCTTGGTATAGTATTTTATCTGTTACCCTTTTTTGTGAAAATTAATTGCATCAGCAAAGCAGTTCAGAATATGGTTGATTCTTCATTGTATGTCAATGCCTTTTTAATTTGCAACAGCAGTGAAAATACAAATGCTGTAGAGGATAAACTTCCGCTGTGTTTTAGCAGAATTTAGAAATGGACTACAGAAAACGTTTTCAAATTTTCAAAAACCAAACAATTGTTAAAGGCTTGAAATTCTTAGGTTTATTCTTTGGCAATAAAATTTCACTTCTAATATAAAAGATGTAAAAGGGCACTTGACCTTCTGAAGGTAGTTGGGAGCACTTATTGGGGTGCTGACCAGAAAAACGTTACTCCATCGCTTATGAGATCAAAATTTCGGTTGTGTGATTTATGGTTCTGCGAGAAAGTCATACTTCAAACCACTTAATGCAATTCATAATAGAAGTATTCGATTCAGTGAACATCACCGTTAGAATCAGTGCTCACTGAAGCAGAGGAGTCTTCTTTTGTGGAGTGCAAAATTAAACTGTCACACCAATTAGTTTCTAAAATGTTAGTTAATTTATCAAACCCCACTTTTAATTGTGTCTCCAATCCACAAAATGTTTACTTCTTCAACAGACACCAGAAACATATTCCTCCTTTAGGAATTAGAATTAAACCCCTTATGGAGTCCGCTGTGCTTGAATCAGATTCTTTTTAATTTGCTATAGCAGTGAAAATACGAATGCTGTAGAGGACAAACTTCCGCTGTGTTTTAGCTGAATTTAGAAATGGACTACAGAAAATGATTTCAAATTTTCAAAAACCCACAAATTGTTAAAGGATTGAAATTCTTAGGTTTATTCTTTGACAATAAAATTTCACTTCTCATATAAAACAACTCGGAGTTAGATGTAAAAGGGCACTTAACCTTCTGAAGGTAGTTGGGAGCGCACTTATTGGGGTGCTGACCAAAAAAACGTAACTCTATCACTTCTGAGATCAAAATTTCGGTTGTGTGGTTTGTATGGTTCTGCGAGAAAGTCATACTTCAAACCACATAATGCAATTCATAATAGAGGTATTCGATTCAGTGAACATCACCGTTAGAATCGATGCTCGCTGAAGCAGAGGAGTCTTCTCTTGTGAAGTGCAGAATTAAACTGTCACTCCAATTAGTTTTTAAAATGTTAGTTAATTTATCAAACCCCTCTTTTGATTGTGTCGCCAATCCACAAAATGTTTACTTCAACAGACACCAGAAACATATTCCTCCTTTTGGAATTAGAATTAAACCCCTTATGGAGTCTGATGTGCTTGAATCAGATTCAATCAAAATGAACCACATTTTCCATCTTGTCATCTTGGAAAACCTACAGCTATTTTGACCTTGCTTCCTCAAAAAAATCTGTGACATATTCTTTGCAATTCAAACACAAATATGTTGGAATAAAGTCTACATATAGAATGCATAAAAAGATCACAGATGGATCTAAAGAAAGTTACAAAGTATCATCAGTTGTTGTGGCTTGTGATCACATCACCTCTGTCAGAATAACAAATAAAAGTTCTGTTTTCACAGCTGAAGTTAAAGATTTGCAACTAGTGCTTAAACACATTGAGATTGTACAAGAAAGAAGTCTATCATATTTTCTGACTCTCTTTCATCTTGGCTTGCTTTACTAAACCCCAAGTTGAAGAACCATCGCATTTTGGAACTCTGTGAGAAGTTGAATACTCCCATGTCTGATTGCTATGATATCATTCATGTTTTTCTGGTTATCTGGGCATGTTTGTATCTCCAGTAACACCAGGACATACAGTGCTGCAAAACAGGCTTCAAACAAGCCTATTACTGATTTCAAGATTCCATTCAGTAATTACAAGCCACATATCAGTAAATAAATCAAATCTGTGTGGCAGGTGGGGTGGAATAGGGCAACAAATAACGAGCTCTATCGCTTTCGATCAGATATTTTCAGTCATTACTCATCTTATGATATTTGCAGAAAAGATCATGTAATTCTGATGCTTCGTCACATTGGTCAAACAGGACTTACACAATCCTTTTTGTTAGATAGTAGTGTGAGACGAAAGAATGTTCCTTGCCAACAAATGTTGACAGTGGGGCACATTCTTTTACATTGCACTGATTTTAATCATGTCATTGTGCAGTATTTCACTGTAGGATCTCTAAGAGATCTGTTTTATCACTAGAGCCACACAAAATTCTATCTTTTCTGCTAGTAATCAACCTTGTTAATCAATTTTTAAAATTGTTTTTATTCTTTTAAACTATACTTTTCAAGTCTGAAATATCAGGTTAATTCATAGGGTATTCAGCAACTAAGGCAATATTATGGGGAGAAAATGGTATAAAGTATAAAATGCCACCTCCAATTATGAAGTAAAATAATTTAGTAAAAGTAGAAAATAATTGTACAAAACAAATGTCAAAGACAGGAGTGGTTTGAACAGTAAAGAGTGATGAATCAAGAAAAGTAAATACCCTATACATCAATCTGATGAATATGAGACTTGAAGAATCTAGTTTAAAAGAATAAGAATAATTTTAAAATTCATTCAAAAGGTTGATTACTTGAAGAAATAGATCTCTTAGAGATCTGACAGTGAAATACTGCTCCCTGACACGAATAAAGTCAGTGCAGTGTAAAACAATGTGTTCCACTGTCCACGCCTGTTTGCAAGGAACACACTTCGGTCGCATATATTACCCTCTAACAAAAAGGAATGTTTAAGTCTTGCATGACCGATGTGGCATTGTGTCAGAATTACATCATCGTTTCTGCAAAGATTCTTGAAAGAAATTTTATCATTGCTAGTTAGTTGGAAGTGGTGGAGCTTATTATTTGTCACCTCATCCCAGTCTGTCTGCCACATAGATTTCATGTACTTACAGATTATGTATATTTTTTAAAATCACTGAAAGGAATTTTAAAATCGGTGATAACCTTGTTTAAAGCTTCACTGTACTGTCTGCCCTGGTGTTACTGGAGATACCAACATGGCCAGGTAAACAGTAAAACACGATATATTGGTCAGACAGAGTATGCAACTTCTCACAAAGTTCCAAAATGAGAGGGTTCCTCAACTTGGGTTTGAGTAATGCAAGGGATGAGGAAAGAGAGTCGGAAAATAAGTTGCAAAGTTTTAACTTCAGTTGTGAAAATAGAACTTTTATTTGGTATTCTGATAGAGTTGATGTGGTCAAATGCAACAAAAGCCAAGGACATTTTGTCACCTGTTTACATTAAACGTGATTTATTAAAAATATTGGCTTCAACTGAACATGAGTTGGTGAGTAAATCAATTTTATTTGATTGATAATCACCAAAATAAAATTGCAATGTCAACGGTTTTACAAATTCAGTTGCCAAGTGCATTTGCCGATATTTCTCCCCCCAAATTGGATAATCCTTCCTAATAAAGTATGAGACAAACACTTAGTTTGGGCCCCAAATTGGGGTTCATTTTTGAGAGAAAAAAGTGTGACTTTTTCACTGGCGGATAAAATTCCCAATGGCATTCCCAAAGAATCTTACGGAAAAATGCTCACATAAATACCAAGTGTGGTGCACGATTTAACCCTTTACCTAACATGAAAAGATACACGATGTATTGGACGTCACATGCAAAAAAAATTCTTGAATAACTAATTTTTTTCATTTTTTGTCTCAAAAACATAGGTTATGACCCCTCATTGGAACGAGCTTGATGAGCTCGTTCCAATGAGGGGTCATAACCTATGTTTTTGAGACAAAAAATGAAAAAAATAATGAAAATTAATTGGCGATTTTTGAGAATAGCGCTGGCCGGTTTTGGCCGTTACGTTAGGTAAAGGGTTAATGTGTGCTTGGGTTTTCAAAATTCAAAGGACTGAGAAAGCTGTCCCTATGAAATTTATGCATTGTTGTTTTTAATAAACCAGTTTTGAAGGAATCTGAGGGAAATATTAGCCATGGGTTGCATTGTGATTTTATTCAAATCAAGTTGCCACACCTCATAGGGAAGGGGTGGGGGAAATCGCATGATCCAGTGGATGTGTTGAGTTAATATTTGGTATTTAACTTCCGTTTGAGGTATAAACTCCAGTTTGTTCAGTGGAACTTTGATGGCCAATATTTGTAGTTCTGGGAGGGGTAATTTTCATGGTCGTATCCAAATTTTCTTTTTTCAGTCCGTCCGTCCTAAAATTTTTTTTCTTGCATACCTGTGGGAACCTCAGGAGCTAAAAATAGAAAAAATGTCTAATGCCCATATTTCCCTGACCGCATGAAACAGAGAATTTGGTATGTAGCATCCTTAGAGCCAGTTGAATTAAGTGAGTTGCATGTGCCATAGAGTCCAGTATAGGGAATTAAAAAAGTGATAAGTCATCATTTTTCAAAAAATTCAAAAAAAGTCTTCTCTTTAACAACCCAACAGAATCTTTTAATATTTCGCATCCTCCATCCTTGGTGGTGTCAGATTGAAGTTTATTCAAATCAAGTCCTTGGATTCATATTTGGGCTTCATGCAGGAAAAACCCATTTTAACACTGGTGTTCTGAGCCAGCATTCTTTTAAATCTTCAAAAAATCTTCTCCAGAACCACTGGTCAGAATCTTTTGATATTTGGGACATAACATCCATTGGAGGATCAGATTCAAGTTTGTTCAAATCAGGTCCCTTGGTTCATACAGGATCCTTGATTTTGGAAACGGTCTAAAACATCTTCTCCAGAAACACCGGTTAGGATCTTTTGATATTGTACAGCATCCGTAGTGAGGTCAGATTCAAATTTGTTCAAATCAATTCCTTGAGTGTATATTTAGGTTACCTCTGGCAGCCTGTTTTTTAACTTCTTGCAATATGAAAAATATACTTTAAAAACCATCTCAGGAAGAACCACCAATCAGAATTTTTTGATATTTGGTATATAACATTAGAGATGGGTCAGATTTCAGTTTGTCCAAACCAAAGTCCCCAGGTTAATATTTAGGCTCCAAGGGGAACCTGAATTTTCATTTAAAATAGGAAGAATAATCTTTAAAAATTTTCTTGTCCCGAACCACCAGTCAGAATCTTGATATTTGGTATATAAAATCCTGAAGGGGCAGATTCAAGTTTGTTCAAACAATGTCCCTAGGTTAATATTTGTGTTCCCTACAGTAGCCTGAATTTTAATTTAGTGCAATATGAAGAATATTCTCTCAAAATCTTCCTCTTGGATGCCTGTTTAGGCCTCTGCAAATAGGGATTTTTTTTCGTCTCGAACTTCGACCTGAACTTGCCAAGAAAAATGTTTGAGTTAACCGAATATCGAATTCGAACCATGTTAGCCAAAACCAGGTGTTCAAGTGCAGTTTCAATGGAGCACCTTGAATACATGGTTGCATAGGAGACAAAGACGAAAATATCAATCATATTTTTGTGGTTCAAATGCTGGAGTCAAAACCTGCTGTTATCTTTGCTTCAGGGGACATAACTTAATGACACCTACTATAATAGTGATGTGTGCAGTTTAGAGAGTAAAATTGTCTTCCATGCACCAGATGAGTCGGAGAATCATTAAGTTGCAATGGAGGTGAGGACGTTCAATTTTTGCAGGTTACATTGTACACAATGTGCCAGAACTATGACACCACCTATTACATGAGGACAACACTATTCTTATTGCTTAGCACTTTATTTCCATCTAAATATTGATTGTGCAAGTTGTGGCAGTGGTTTGTGTGTAGCTCATACTATGAATAGTATAGATGCCTCGAGAGAGTTGAGACAGCAAGAGCTGATAAAATACAATGGAAGTATAGAGTTTATGTTTAATAACATTTTAGGCATGTTAAAATGTTATTTCTCATTTCTTAAATCCAATGAGAACAAAATTGACAAATTTAATAAACATTTCATTGTCTATTGTGATAGAGAACTTAGAGAATGGAGAAGATATGCTTAGTACATGCAGGCATTTATACCTGCAACATAGAAAAATGGGGAACTGAAACGTCACAATCTATTGGTATTTAAATTAAAATTGGTCAAGAGAGATCCTGTTAAAATCAAGCCTCTGAGGAGTCATTGGCAATTCAGACCCCAGAACCTCTTGTTTGTGTGTCACTCCTAGGATTAATTCAAATGAAAAAATAGTTTTATTCACAGAAACGGGCAAACGTAAATTTTTTCGTGATTTCTATGTTAAAATTTTTGTGTGTGCAACCCTCGCAGATTTATGGGCCAGTTTTGATGACATTTCTCATGAATACATGACCACCAGCGAGTAGACATTATCATACTTCTCAGTTTTCTGGTTATGACAATTTTTAACCTAATTATCTCCCCTTAAACTTCAGTTGATTTTCATTCTGTCCACACCTTTTTCTTCTTTGTGTATTGCTCTTATGATTAAGGTGAATGAAAAATACTTTGTTTCACAGACATTCATGGCAAATGTTTTTTACCACATATAATATAAAAAAAGTTGGTCCACCAGTTGGGTACACCTCCAGATTCCAGACTTGAAACATTCAGTCTTTATTCATAGTACTATTATCCAATGATCATTGCTAGTGTGAAAAATAAAGAACATTTCATATTATTTTGAGGGTTAGTTCCTTATGAACAGCTGTTATGAATCATTTGTTCTGTCCTTCTCCCATTCAGAATCATTGACAACAAATGTGTAGGGTGTTTAACCAAACAAAAAACTGTCCCAGGCAATGAAAACCCACTATCAACAGTTTGGATGAGAAACAGATATGAAATAAAGTAACTTTGAAACAAGTCAACGGTTATATAAAACTGTTCAGCACTTCATTTAACCAATAAAGTCATGACTGAATAAATTGTCTTTTTGTTTCAAGTATTAATAACTTATGAGTTTTTTTTAAGCTAGATGGGCAGAATCAACTTGGCATTTATATTTATTTTGTGAATGGCACTTGTCCATCATTACGTGTACAGTCCATTTAAAATATTCTCTCCTCTCCACTAGTCGATTGCATAATAGGGTGTCTAAAAATAGGATAAGCTAATTGGCTTTGAGGGGAACTTTTTAGTATCCAAGGTAATTACTTCAACAATAACAAGTGCAGTTGTCAATGATGATCTTATTGAAAGTCAGCTGTGTTGACTGATTATATGGGACAAATGATTTAACAAACAATACTTTATTAAGCAATTTTTTTATTAATGATATCTGACTTTAATGCTTTACAAGTATCTATAAACATCTGCACACATGAATGACAGAATATATTATCTTTTAAAAAAAATATATACACAAGCACTCTTTCAAAGCACTATACTATCGATCGGGTTTTGTTTGCACTTTTGAATAGAAAATCTCTGCTAATATTCCATGGAGTTAGCACTCAATTACTAATGGATAAAAATACACAGTACGTGACAGGTGGACTACTACCAAATCACTTGTCAAGTGAGTGTTTTACAGAACTCTTATTTTTTTACACAAACTGATTTTTTGAAGGGCCACCAGATTTATCTACACATCATCAAGAGACAGTTTGCTTCCTTGTATGCTGTTTATCGGCGCCTGTAAGTTGAAGTTGAGTGGATAATTCACTCTGTGTGTGATTTGGTTGTAATCCACCCTGCACTTATCTACACACACGAAATAAATTAGCTATTTATTTATTTATTTATTGGTGTTTAAGGTCACTTTTCATCAGCTATGGCTAACTGTGCCCACCGGTCGCAATTGGCCATAGTTACAAAAAAGTGACATTAAACACCAATAAATTGTGTCAAGTTTAGTCGATCGTTTACCCCTTTGGTGCCCATTTTAGTGGACATCCATCCCAGGTCCTATTTCACTAGTAAAGCAGAACTTTCTTAAAATAGTAAATAAGCAGTGCTTCACTTCCCGTTGCCACGGGGAAAGAAGCACTATTAAATATTATCACAGTGTACATTATTGCATGTCTGAGAAATTCTGTGGAAATGCAATGAAACCCCCCCCCCCCCCCCCCCCCCCCCCCACACACACACCCTCAAATATTTCAGACAGCACATCTCTTGAGCAAGGTGGTGATCCATTGAACGTGTTTGTTTAAACACACGAGAATAATTTAACTGGGGGGGTTTTTAACAATTTTTTTGTGGTTGGGAGACGTGATTTGGTTATATTCACGCAACTCATGTTTTTTTTATCTTGTTTAAAAAATAGTTTTCCCTGGTTAAACTTTCGTTTCTCCATTGCTGGCGACATTTATCTTTTTGGCGAGGAGATAACTGCTTCCAATTTTCGTGAAGTGACACAAACAATTCACGAGTATCTTTAAAATTTAATCGGGGTCCTTTTTTTAGAATTTCACTTCTTTTTTGGAAAACAAAGTACAAAGAACTGTTTCGACCAGGGGAGATAAGTTTGCCCGGTGTTTTTATTTTTTTCTTCTTCATTTTTTTTTTCATATCACTGATCATGTTGCGTGTCCTGCCAAAATATTTTTTTTCAAGGGTGGTATCTTTTAAAATGGACACATTTTTCGGTAAATTTAACTGATAATTTTCTGTTGGTAAACAATTTTTACTGTCAATGCAGTCCAGGATGTAATGGAAGGACACGACGGGGAAACCCCTTTGAAGTGCTTGCCTTATTGGAATGGGAATCTTTTTCCCTTTCAGTGCTCCATCGCAGGTCAAAACAACATAAACCTTAGTTGACATTCCTTTACTGCGATCATCGAGATCGTTCCAATGAGAGGTCATAAGCTATGTTTTTTTAACAAAAATTTAAAACATAATAAAATTTGAATGGAGATTTTTGTGTATAGTGCTGGCCGAATTTGGCTATTGACGTTGGGTAAAAACAGAAAGCTTGCTAGCAGTTTTCATGCTTTTTCCCGCATATTGGACGATTAATTTTTTTAATGAATAATACATTCTCACTTTAGTTCATCTAAACTATTTCGGTAAAATGCTCATGCTACAGTAAAAATTAAATCATCAGGTTTTAACTTTGAAATGTTCGGGCAGTCGGCACAGTATAAAATCCATAATCCTGTATCGGAAAAGCTATTGCTGCAGCGAAATGCCAGGATGTATCGCCAAGACTGTCACATTGTTGTTTCAAAAACACCGTACACCAAGAACACATTTTATTCACTGAAATACTCGTTCTATTCCATAATTTCATTTAAAAAATACAGATGAAGCGTTACGAGAATGAATGAAGACAAGATCATTTCGACGGAGACAATCCGACCTTCAATTATACGGAGAGGGGGGAGGGGAATCCAAATCATATATCCGAGAAAATTTTATTTTAATGTGAAAACAAATCGAAAATCTCACAAATTAACGAACGGATTTTTTTAATTCCTTTATTAAACCGCAGTACAGAGTTCTGGAAATGAAAGATATTGCATTTGTATCTGAATATTTTATTAAATGTAGGGTTTAGAAATTTTATGACTGAATAATATAATTGCTAATCAGGGACAGTCTCTGAAAGATTTTTCTCACCAAACATTAATTGGTTATGTAATCCTTCTCACATGACCGCACTAAAACAGCTTTTCATACCCGGTCGTTTCTACACAAACGACGAGGTAATTAACAAGTGCGGTTTTGTATGCAATGTACACATAATGCTAAGATGAGGGCGTTCTTGTTATCAATGTGCTTGAAATTAATTTGCATTCACAACAAACTTGTTGTCCATCATTTATGCTGTATTTTTGTTTAAATAAATAGTTGATTCCTATTGGGGAACAAATAATGAATTATATCTCATTCATTTTTATCATGTTTGAAAATGAATCGATGTTTTAATTGCATAAACACAGAATGTTTTTCATATGCGACTGGATATCAGTAATTCGGTTTCATCGAGAAACGAACTGCCTTTGATGTCTGGATTTTCCCGTCGTCTTTAATTAGCCTTGCAAAGGGGGTTGTGGACCCGTGAAGACAATGTGTTCACCGGGGGTGTAACGAAAGGGGGATTTAAATGGAGCGTACACGTAATGATCATGGATGTTATGTCATGCAAAGAATTGAGATTTAAATAATCTGTAAGTTCCATCAATCAGTTTTAAAGTTATGTTTGATAAATTGTTAAATATGATAGTGGCTTGTCCCCTTTACAGTTATTTTTCTTGTGTTTAAGTGAGCCAGTCGTAAGGTACCTCAACCTTATTATCTTGACACTCCGTCGCTATCCAAGAAATATGTTCATGGATAGCAGAAAAAATTAGCAGTATAAAATTTTCAATGTTTTTTCAAAATTTGTATTCATATTTTGCTTGTCAGTATTTCTAACTACCCTCTTGTTATATTAGCAGTACACTTTGTGAGCCAGAAGAATCACTTCGTCCAAAAAAGAAAGTAAAATCCTGGGTGTATACAAATCAGCAAAAGCAAGCAGAAGCATCCAAAGGTGACTGGTCAAAAGTATTTGCATGATATTTTCAATGTTGGAATTTTATTTTGTTAAAAGTGTTTGATTTGCACATTTGACTAATTTGTATTGAATTTTTCTCTCACAATCTTGAAATTATTTAATGACATATTCACACACATATCTTATGTTATCAAAAAGTATTGAAACATTGAATTTATACCTGTTTTTTTTAAAGAGTGATGGAGCTGAAGGCTCCTGAGCGAGACGTCGGCAATAGCTGACGTCGAGCGAAATTGTCCTTTATATTGTTTTCACATATTTTTTATTGTTGGAGGTTTTTCACGAAATGTGATTTCTTGGAAAACTATGATTTCGAAATGTTAACGGCATGTGGTTTATAGTGGTTGAGTTAAAAATAATATGAGAGTTAACATCCCCCACCCAACAAATTGGAATTATTCTCTTATTAAGGAGTAATAATGGCATGTGACTATATAGCAACGAGGATGCTTTCTTAACAACAGGCTTATCACTGGACTGATTTTGATACATTAAGTCATGAACTAAAATAAGATGACAACC
Organism: Pictodentalium vernedei; assembly: GCA_031216915.1. Lineage (NCBI taxonomy): Eukaryota > Metazoa > Mollusca > Scaphopoda > Dentaliida > Dentaliidae > Pictodentalium > Pictodentalium vernedei. The sequence goes on along the minus strand of CM062296.1, from coordinate 655,137,699 downwards.
AGATCACATGATAACCATAGCAACCAGTGTGCTACCTTAGCAATGGGTAGTAGTTAACTGGGTCGATTTGGATGAAATTTAATATGGAGACTCACAACATAGCCAGAAACTAAATAAACTACATATCAACAGAATCACACAATCTCCATAGCAACCAGAGTGCTTATTAGTAACTGCTTAACTATTGGGGTGATGTTGCTGTAATTTAATACAGAGGGCTACATTGGAGCCAGAAATAAAATGATACATATTGCAATCTGCTAATGTTTCCATAGAAAGAAACATGCTTCCTTAGCAATTCATTAATGAAGAGGAAAATTTTGATCTTATTGTTTGTTTAGAACTAAAAATCTACAGGAAATGAAACTAATAGTTTAGCAACAGTGTTACCTGAGCTTCATAAATACCAGAGTGTACCCTAAGCAATAGGATAATTACTGGGTAGATTTCGGTGAAATTTAATATATCGCCTCACAACTTAGCCTGAAACTGATGAAACTACATCACAACTGACTCCAGCGATCTCCATAGCAACCATAGTTTTTCCTTAGGAACGTCTTAACTACTGGCTCAGTCTTGGTGTAATTTAATATACAGGTCTACATTGGGGCTAGAAATAAAATGGCCTATACTGTAAACTGCTTACTTTATCTTCATACTAACAAGAGTGTTTCTTTAGTAACGCAGTAACTAATATGTAGATTTTGATCTTATTGTACGTCTAGAACTTAAAACCAACAAGAAATGAAACTAGCAGTTTAACAAGTGCCATGTGAGCTCCATAGCAACTAGGTTATGTCCTTAGAAACAGGCTAATTATTGGGTTGGTTTCAAATTTAATATATAGCCTCACAACTTTTCCATAAACTAAGTAAACTATGTGACAACAGACTTCATGTTAGAATTTGGGGTCCAGTCGGTAATTTTAGGTACTTGACAATTTTCCGGTAATTCGATATACCCCCTCCCCCCACCACCATATCAATTAATTGCTAATCGATGGGTGTTCATATTTGGTTAGATTTTCATTGATGAAGGGGATTTGAAGTGGGGATGATTCTATTAGTCAAAGAAACATGAAAATTTTATCACCAGACGAAATGTCTTGGGCCTCAAATGCACTGATTTCAGTAAGGGGACCTCTTGGCATTGGGAGGGGGGGGGGGGGGATTTTTGCCCATCATATTAGTGATTCATAATTTTGTTTTCACCTGTGCAAATACCATTTAGAAGTTTCTGTGAATAGACGCGCAACTATGACTCCTACAAAATAACAAAAATTAGTTTTATTGACTATACGAAAATATGTCTGTTGTCAATTTTAAGCCGTAATATTTCAGCATATCACAGAATCAACGTGAATTCCGGTGAGGACATTGTGACCCATTTTTGAGCTGTATTCTGCTTTACATTGGTGGATTACAGATCGAGTGGGTAACTGATCAAAAAATGTGTGGATATTTGAACTGAATAAATAAATATATATTGCTAAATTCATGTTCGTACATTTTATCATGAATCATTTATTCAAGTGAAGGTGGATTTTAAGAAGTGATGTTCTTAAGTCACCTATTTTCTTGTCAGCAATTGAAAATTGAGCACGCAGCTCAATTGAAATGAATAAAAGAACAAAATGTGGTATAAATGAAGTATTCTATAATAAAAGACTCCTTTATATTTATATAGTTCACTTGTATGCATTTTTAGCTCAACTTTGGCGAAGCCAAATTTGAGCTCATGCCATGGCCAGTCGTCCGTCTGTCTGTCAACAATTCAATACGTCTCGGGCTAGAGGCCGTGTTTATGAACCGATCTTTACGAAACTTCTTGGGTACCTTTGTTATGACCATGGGACGAGAACGAGTGTTTTGGGGTTCGGTGCAAAATTGAAGATGGCAGCCAGCCACCATTTTGTACCGACGATGCAGAAATCTGTTTTTTGCACTGAACTTCCATATGAAAGTGCTGATTTGAATAATTTTTTGTATGAATGTTTAGTACCATGGGATACATCACATATAATACGGTTTTTTTTCTCGTACGTAAATTATGCAAATTAGACTAACTTTGATGTATTTAGTGTTACTTTCAACACTGTCAGTGCAAATGCCAATACAGCTCGGGCTAAAGGCCACATTTATGAACCGATCTTTACGAAACTTCTTGGGTACCTTTGCTATCACCGTGGGACGAGAACGAGTGTGTTTGGGTGCTGTCCGAAATTCAAGATGGCCGCTGGCAGCCATTTTGTTCAAAATTAGAGGCAATCAGATTTTTGTGCAGAACTTCCACATGAAAGCTCTGATTTGAATAATTTTTTGTGTGAATGTTTAGTACCATGGAATACTTCACATATGATACAGGCTTTTTTCTCATGCAGAAATTATGCAAATTAGATGAACTTTGATTTTTTCAGTGCTACTTACACACAGTAAGTACACATGTCAATACGACTCGGGCTAGAGGCTTTATTTATCAACCAATCTTCACGAAACGTCTTGGGTACCTCTGCTGTCACCTTGGGACGTGAACGAGTGTTTCTGAGTGCGGTCCGAAATTCAAGATGGCTGCCAGTGGCCATTTTGTACCGAAATTAGATCTAATCAGTCTTTTGTACACAACTTCTATACGGCTCAGGCTAGAGGCCGTATTTATAAACCGATCTTTACGAAATGTCTTGGGTACCTTTGTTATCACCGTGGGATGAGAACGGGTGTTTTGGGGTGTGGTCCGAAATTCAACATGGCCACCAGCAGCCATTTTGTACCAAAATTAGTGCAATCAGTCTTTTGTACAGAACTTCTCTATGAAAGTTCTGATTTGAATAATTTTTTGTATGAATGTTTAGTAAAATTGAATACATCACATACAATACAGGTTTTTTTCTCGTGCAGAAATTATGCAAATTAGATGAATTTTGATTTATTTAGTGCTACTTATACACTGTAAGTGCACATGTCAATACGGCTCGGGTTAGAGGCTGTATTTATCAACCGATCTTCACGAAACTTCTTGGGTACCTTTGTTATCACCTTGGGACGAGAACGAGTGTTTCTGAGTGCGGTCCAAAATTCAAGATGGCTGCCAGTGGCCATTTTGTACCGAAATTTGGTCCAATCAGTTTTTTGTCACACATACTTCTATACAGCTCGTATTTATGAACTGATCTTCACGAAACTTCTTGGGTACCTTTGTTTTCACCTTGGGACAGGAATGAGTGTGTTTTGGGGTGCCTTTGTTATCACTGGGCTGTGAGAAATATTTTGGGGTTCAGTCAGACCCACTCTGGGACTCAAAAGATTTCTTTTCTAGTTTAGCATCTGACTGTCACCCACCTTTACAATACTTTACCTATACATTTGTTACAGGCTACGGTCAGTATTTATGTACAGGCCGTTACAATACTTTATATGTACCTTTGTTATCAGGTCATTACCTAGATGTTTGTCATTGCTGTGTTACATACTATACATGTACATGTCTTGACAAGTTGAGCTACAGTGTCATTGACACTTTCATTTATTTTATTTGCTATGAGTGGAGCTTTGAAGGCCTATGAACAGAAAACTCTTTGAGTACTGAAGAATTATTTTGAATAGTGTCAAAGTGGGAGAAAATTGGCTGTTAACGTGAGGGTGGAGACTGGGCATCAAACCAGGAATCACCTGGCAAAATCCAGACTTAACAGGTCTGATGGTGATCTCTCTTTATCTGTCATCTGTTTTGAAGGTGGTGTTTGAATCTTCTCTCATACTGTTGGACCAATCCCTAATCAATTTCTCTTGAGTGATGACTCAGGCAAGGTTATTTAAGTTGCGTTAAAGTCATTGTGCTGCCCGAATAAGGGATAAGGGTGGAGGAAAAATCATTCCAATTTTTAAAAATTTTTTCTCATGGACCGATCTATGATGGCTGCAATGATTTGACATTTATTATTCAGGTTCCTTTCCAGATGCAGATTGAAATTTGTTAATTGAATTTGGGGTGGGGGTTCAATATCTGCTATTGTGATGGAGGCAGTAGTTTTCTCCGACTAAAAAATTCTGTTTTTAGATTCACTGTATCGGTTTGAACCAAATTTGGTATGTGGTTTATTGGGCCATAAGTATATGATTAATGTAAAAATAAATTTCTTCATCCCTATGAGAACCCCAGGAGCTAAAAATAGAAAAATATCTAAATGTCCATTTTTCAAAACTGCTTGCAACATAGTTACTTGGTTTGAAGTTTTCTTTGGACAAGAGGAATTCATTGTCCCCTCCCCCCCCCCCCCCCCCCAAAAAAAAAAAAAAAAAAAATTTGCAATCGATTGTGTTTTGGAGACATGTTTGGAGTCGACAATTTTAACACTATCAGCAACAGGAAAATGCTGAATAACTCTCTTACTTGTGAAACTCTCACTTGAGTCTTCTTATTAGAACCTCTGCACCAAATCTTAACAATCTTTGCACCCATCAAGTTGAGGGAGTATACTCGTACCAGTTTTTTTTTTGCTTTCCTGACTGAAAGCCAAGATGAGCTATTATGATCACTTACCATTCGTCGTGTGTGAACATGGTATTTGAACCTTCTCCAAAATTGCAGGACTGATTTCAGTTATATTTGAGGTGATTGCTTGTTCTGGCATCACATTTTATTTTTGTTCAAATCCACATGCCTCAGGCTTTTAAAAATTGCATGAACTAGCGTTTAGTTTGTGCACCGTTCGAGCAAATGTCCTGTGGCTTAACCTTTATACCGTTCATGCAAGTTCTTTTCTGTGATGTGAAACAAGACCTGAAAAAGTGAAATGATTTTCAGCAAAAAAAAAATGGGTTAACCAAATTTTTTTTGCTTACCCGAATTTCAGGTTAAGCAAATTATTAATTTTTAAAGGCCTGTTGCCCAGCAGAAAAGGGAGGGTGTAGGGGCAAATGCTTCAAAATTTAAACAAAATCTTCTCATGAACTAGTGAGTACAAGGACTTGATATTTTGGTATGGAGATTCCTTTTGAGGGGTAGAATTAAGTTTGTTCAAACGAAGTTCGATGATCAATATTTGCCTTTGTAATTGCATGGGCATTGTTTGTTGAAATGGTGCCCACCAAGCTGCTTACAGCCATCGTTGGTTGGGGTCCATTAGGTAAATGTTTTTTTAGTCCTCTACCGGCATCGCCGGAGGGGACTATAGGTTTGCACTCTGTCCATCCGTCAGTCTGTCAGTCACACTTCAGTTTTCCGGAGATTTTTTTGGAAACGCTTCAACGGAATGATTTCATTTTTGGTAAACTACTATAGAACGATGACTTACAGATCAGGTTTGAGTTTCATGCTGATTGCATTATTCTTGTGTGAGTTATGGCCCTTGGAAATATGGAAAAGCGCCAAAATATAAATTTTCCGGACTTTTTTTTGAAACGCTTCAACAGAATGATTTCAATGTTTGGTAAAATACTATAGAACGATGACTTACAGATCAAGTTTCATTTGCACTCTGTCCATTGGTCAGTCTGTCAGTCAGTCATACTTTAGTTTTCCGGACATTTTTTGGAAATGCTTCAACCGAATGATTTCATTCTTGGTAACCTACTACAGAACGATGACTTACAGATCAAGATCAAGTTTGAGTTTCATGCTGATTGCATTATTCTTGTGTGAGTTATGACCCTTGGAAATATGGAAAAGCGCCAAAATATCAGTTTTCCGGACTTTTTTTGGAAACTCTTCAATGGAATTCATGCTGATCATATCTAGGTTATAACATTTGTATAATTATTAATGCTCATTAGTCCGGTAGGGGACATTGTATTGCTTCAGCTATACATGCGCTCTTGTTCTTCTTATTTTACATTGAGTTTTGTGTATTGAAGGATTTTGAGTGTTTATTTAAAAAAAAAAATTCATCCAGTTGACCTCAGGGTATGTGAATGGAGAGGTGTGGGGTACATTGGATGATTTTTTGCTGACCAGACTGAAAGTCAGTGGGAGCTATTGCCATCACTTGAAATCTGTTGGCCATTAACTTTTGAAACTCGTCTTCTTCAAAACCACTTGGCCAAATTCAAACATATGGCACAGACCATCTACTTTGGTCAAATGAAGTTGCTATCATCTTTGGTCTGGGGATAATGCCCCAAAAGCCTAAAATCTTTAAAACTCTTCTTATGAACTACCAGAGAATGCTTCGATATTTGGTATGGAACTTCCTTTGGTGGGGAAGATTAAAGTTTGTTCAAGGCAGGTTTGTAGGTCAGTTTTGGGGCTCTCTGTGGGGGCATGCCCATTTTGGGTGTCCACCCCAAATTTGTATTTCCAGAGCTCCAAGCTGACCCTAATTTTTTATTTTCAGAACCCCTGGACTGATTTGAACCAAATTTGGCTTGTAGTATAATTGGGCCATAAGTACTTGGTTGATGCCCGAAAAAAAATTTGTCTGCAGCCCCATGGGAACCCCGGGAGCTAAAAATTGGAAAAAAATTCAAATGCTCATATTTCAAAAACTGCACAGACCAGAATATTGTTTTTTGGTGTGCTGCTTCCATTCTGATAGGAATGTAGAATTAGTCTACATTCCTATCGGTTATGTCATGGGGTACTGTATGGAGATGCCCATTTTAACACTATTGGCAATGAAAACATGCCGAGACATCATCTTTCTTGTGCACCATTTTCTTCTTCAAAACCACTGGGCCAAATTCAAACATATATGGCACAGACCATCTTTGGAGTGTACCCTTTATACTTTGTTCAAATGAAGCAGCTGACATCTTCAGGCTGGGGATAATACCTCAAAAGCCAAAATATCTTTAAAAATCACATGAACCACCAGAGAATGCTTTGATATTTGGTATGGAACTTCCTTTGGTGATGAAGATTAAAGTATGTTCAAGGCAAGTTGGTGGGTTAATATTTGGGCTCTCTGGTAGCATGCCTATTTTGGGCTCCACTCAAAATTTCTGTTTCAAGAACATACGTACTTGATTTATGCCTGAATAAATATTTTTTGCAGCTTTGTGAGAACCCCAGGAGCTAAAAAGGAAATAAAATTAAAATGCCCATATTTCAAAAACTGCATAAACCAGAATATTGTTTTTTGTTATGTAGCTTCTTTAGGACCAGTGGAACCAACCATGGGGTGCCGTATTGGGATGCCCTTTTTTACACTGTTGGTAATGGAAAAATGTCGTGACATCATCTACCTTGTACTCCATCAACTAAGTCTTCTTCAGAACTTTTGGACAAAATCTAAACTAATTTGGTACAAAGCATCTTGGTGGAGTATACTCTTCTGAGATTCTTCCCCCCCCCCCAAAGTTTCAATTCCCCTTGGGTGTGGTAAATGTCCAAAGAGCCAAAATGCTTTCAAAATTATATTGTCATAAACCACTTGCAATAATGCTTAGAATTATGGTATGGAACTTCCTTTAGTGATGCAGATTCAAGTTTGTTCAAAGGAACGTATTAGGTCAAGATTTAGGCTTCCTATGGGAGGATGCCCATTTTTTTTTCCCCCAAAATTGCAACTCCCCTTTGTCTGGGGGTAGAGAGAACCAACCCCAGAAGCTAACATGAGCATCGTCTGTTGGTGCAAAATACGCCTGGTAGGCTTTTTCGAATTGTATGTAACTACTGTTTTGATCCATGGACCAACCAATAACATCGGACAGAACCCCAATACCAAGTGAACTTGTATTATAGTATGACTGAGACACAAACCAAGTTTGATGCTGATCGACAAATCAAAACTCAAGTTATTGTCCAAAAACAGAAATGTTTACAAAATGTGAAATTTCCAGTCAAAAAGGGGCATAACTCTGGAAAGAATAGTCTGACTGAATTTATAAACACAGATGCACAGGTTCCTATGGCAGTGAACATCCTAACCAAGATTGGAAAGAAATCAGTCCAAAAGCCTCCGTAAAACTCTCTGGACAAAATTCAGACTTATGCAGCAGATTATTTCAAGTCAAAAAGGGCATAACGCTAGAAAAAAAATAGACTGACCAGAACTATAATCGCAAGTGCAAGGGTTCCCATGACGATGATCATGCATATCACGTTTTGAAAGAATTAGTCTATAAACCTCCAAGAAAATCTCCGAACAAAATTTGACCGATGTGGTGAATTATTATTCTAAGTCGAAAACTGGCAAAAATAGTCCAACTGGAAGTATAGTTGCAGGTGCACAGGTTCACATATGGGTGAACATGCATAACAAGTTTCGAAAGAATTGGTCCATAAACCAAGAAAATCTCCGGACAAAATTCAGACCAATGAGGCAAATTATTCTAAGTCAAAAAGGGGCATAACTCTGGTAAACATCGTCCCACCGGAACTATACTTCTCAAAGTTTGCTAAGCACCAAGTATATCCAACTACCTGTTTTACGTTTTAGTTGAAATATTGTTATGAAAAGTGTATATATTTTATATTTAATTATATCTTTAATGATTTAATCACAGAAATTGAGATTTTGTTTGTGTTTGACATTTTTTTTTAGCTTTTGAATACGATAACCATGGAAAATGGATATTGTTGGTAAAAGAGGAAATTTTTCAGATTTGCCAAAAGGTGACGGAGCGAACTGATATGAGTTCAATATCGAGTATGAGACCTATTATTGTTAATTACAGCTTGACAACTCCTTCTCATGCTCCCAATCAGGTTCCAGATGGTCCTTTGTGGGATGTTTCATTCTTGGACCAGCATGGCACCAAGCTCCTGGACACTTCTTGGTTGGATTGGATGGACTGAAATTGCAAGCTGCAACTCATTCCAGACATGTTCGATTGGATTGAAGTCAGGGGATCTTGCTGGCCAGTCCATATTGATTACAAGTTTCTTTTATTTTTGCTTTTATCATTTCAACATATTTAGGTTTTTTTAATAGGGAATTATTGAATTTCCAAAAAGTGTTTCTGCATACAAAGTTATCAAACTGTAAATGTAGGGAGATGGATGAGTGATCGGTTCAGTATCCTGGTTCAATGTTGCATTTTTTAACTAGACCAGTAATGTGTTTGGATATAAGAAGAAAATCCAAACAAGCTTGTTTCCTGGGCGATTTGTCACCTCCATGTATAACGTTTTATAGGGTTTTTCATGCACAAGATATCTACAAGTTCTTACTGCTCTTTCATATTAAGTACGACATCTCTAGCTCAAGGTTTATTAATGCTTAAATAGTTATAATAATCAATATTGGGGTCTAAAACCAAGTTAAAGTCCCTACAAATAATATAATTAGATGTAGGCAGACTCTCTAGGACTGGAATTGCTCATAAAAAGCAGGACTATCTTTGTTCGTTAGTACGTTAGTACATACGACCACAGTTTCCTTTGGCACACCTCACAGGTCGCATTTATGATCAGATCACTTTGAAACTTAGTATGCTTGTTTGGGGTGACCTCTGGATGGGAGCTATCGATTTTTTTCAATATTTTTATTGTGTACCAATGACCCAGACTTAGCTGGTGCTAACTCCCTAAATTCTAGGGCCAAACACAAATTTTGCCCCCCAATTCCCCAAATTTGCATCAAAAACCGAAATTTCAATGTCCTATGAGTCCTCCATACCTTTTATCCACTGCGCATGCACAGTGTCAAGGAGGTCTCAAAATTGGCGCAAATGTCATTCTTTGTTTGGCCCTAAAATCAGTAACATGTCACTGATATTTGTGCTTGTAAATCTCAGTTTAATTGATGCCAGACACATAATTATGAAAGAAATGGTGGATCCAAGGATGAAATACAAGGATGAGAGGACGAAACAATGGCAGGATGTGTTCAGGGCTGTAACTTATAATTTTTTTTACGAAATTATTTCATGTTCCCTAATTTCGGGGCATGAGCCTAATGTTGTCATTCTGGCTATGAATTTTACCATTGTTTGTTCAGTGTTTCCTCTCTCCCTTTCCTTTATTCCCCCCATGCTATTCTCACATGCTTTTGGCATAATTTTTGTAATTTTTTTTACTAAAATTTCTTGGAGTTTTGGCTTGGTAACAGAATAATTATTCTGTTTTTCCCCATGCTTACGTCCTTACCCTTGGGTGGTGAGGCATTTTGGTCTGCATCTACCATCCGATGTACTGCAGTTTCTGCTCTGGAAGCCTCTGTTTTACATCGGATAGTGTTTAAATTGGTAACTGATTTTGGGCCATGTTTACAGTGCCTGGAGTCATGTTTACGGTTTTTGTACACTTTTGTTTACGTTGACAACGGTTACTTCTGATAGTGATTACTTGTCTTCTGTTTAGTTCTGCTCATAGCCAGATACATTAATATTGTCCGTAAGTTTTACATTAATTTTTAAATATGTTTTAAAATTTTTGTCCACACATTGGCTTTTTTGGGATCCATTTGGGCTCATTGTTCCCAATGGGAACTTGGGCTCTCATAAAATTTTTTCGACAAATGTTTTTCTTTTGAATTATTTTTTCGAAATGTTATATTGGATTATATTATATTATGTATCTTTGTTTTCAAGGGTTAGTGCAAGTACTATGACTGTTTATATTTTTTCATGATGAAAGAATATTGTTCAAATTGTAATGCGAGGAAGTCTTCCTCTTATTCTTATGTTCATTGTGTTTCTGGTAGTCAATGTACTTGCACTAATTCTTGCTCAGTGTGTATCAATTGGGATGACTAATGTTGGAGACGTGTGTCACGGTATATTGTTGGCGGTGAGAGGTCCATTCCGTTCCTCTCTCCATAGGGTCACTCTAGTTTTTCTTTTTCAGAGGAACAAACAAGAACAGGGTGACATTTCCGTGTTGTCTTCAAGAAGTGTGCCTCTGTCGTCGCAGTATAATTAAGAGCTAGCGGCTAAAGTGCTCATGGAAATACGACAATTGCCTAAGAGGTCCCTAGTAGGATCGACGACGTCGTCCGCTAGCTCGCCCGGTGTAGCGACCATTCATCGAATGGCTCGGCAGCCGGGTTTGTCCGTTGCGGTCCAGGGAAGCAGTTTGAGTGATGCGAGCACATTTATTTATTTATTTATTGATGTTTAAGGTCACATATTTATGCACAATGGCTAATCATGACCGTGACAGTTTTACGGGTGGAGGAAGCCAGAGTACTCGGAGAGAACCACCGATTAACGACGAGCAGCTGCCAGCTCCCCAACATCGTAGCTCCGCACTGCAGCACAGGAGGGGTTATATTGGTTGAAGACATGCGTACCATCGACGTGCAGTACGCCTCAGTACATGGCGTCATCGTGCCCCCACGCAGGCAATGCAGATGAAGTGCCTTGCCCAAGGACACAACGCCGTTGCCGCAGGGGGGATTCGAACCGAGGACCTCTCGGCTTGCAGCCTGCATCTCTACCTACTGAGCCACCGTGCTCCCTGCGAGCACTATAAACATTGAATGTGCACACCCAGCGACGACGGATCCGAGGATAGTACGGAGGAAGCCTGCCAGTCCGGTAGCTAGCTTGTCCAGGTCTATCCGGACCGCAAGCGAGAGAGGCCCCCTCTCTCTTACAACAACATCTGGGCTGCGATGTTGTTGTATGTACGTTCGTTAGTCGGAGCATACGTCCACTCCTCCTGCTCGGGATGCTCCGTCGCATAGACAGTCCGACACGGCTTTTCTATTGGCTTCCTCATCCTCACATCAGCACACACGACCGCACCTTGGCTATGTGACTGCAGATATCCAACCTGCTTCGCCGACCAGGGAGTCCAAGTCAACCAGCTCACGCTATCCGCTAGCCAAGGACACGAGGCCTTTCCAGTTGGGACGTTCGCATATCAGAAGTATGCAGGCATTAACGTCCCTTTAGCTTCCAGTGGCTAAATTACGTAAGACCGCGGCTCGACAGGTCTCCGTGACGGACTTGCTATCACAGATAGCTCAATTCATAGCAGCATCCCAGCAGCTATCAGAAAGAAACTTTTTCAGTAAAGAACTATCTGAGCAAGCTGGGTCGATTCGCTCCCCTGCAGAGTAAATAGGGACGACCGAGATTATTATGTGGTCCAGGGGGATGGTAAAAGGGGATCAGCACAGCTGAAATTATCCCTTTCCGAACAACTTAAGGTGGCCGTAGCTTTCATCTGGCATCACCTTTTAGAAGTTGTTTCTCTGGACAAAAATGCTGCATTATCTGATAAGAAACTGAAAGCGTCACTGGACAAAGATTTTTTCGGCCGGATTAGAGACACCGTCCCTGAGTTTCTGACCCAGTCCAGAAATGTCACGGACATTTGAACTTTTGAATGACGCTATATTCAAGCTAGCCTCTAAGACTGACAAATCCGGTTTCTTATCGCCTAAGCGCTATACAGCTGCCTTTCATCAATGCTAGACATAAATTTGAAATGGCAGGACGAGGCGTGCCGAGAGTTCCTCTGCATTTGGACAACTATGCTAAAGACCTGGAACTGTCATTGCCGACGTCCATGTCTATTTACTCCAGTATACTGGAGACGACAATATCGTCTAATAGAATTTAGACGCATTATCTCACGCAGATCACCTTACCAGAGCGTTATCACTATGTCTCGAAGCGAAAGAATTCCAGGATGTTCGAACTTCCTTAAGAGTTCTTTCGAGGGCTATAGCATATTCTACGTATAACTCTGCCCTTTCAGTGGCAATATGGAGTTAGTCAGACGTGATGCTGCCCTGGCTGCATCCACAAGAGTGGATAGTAAGGTGAAAAAACTCTCTTCCAGTCGCTCCGTTCTCAGGAGAGCTTCTCTTCGACGTTAAGCTTTCTACAATCTATATTAGATTACTAAGAAAGCTCCGGATTCTCTGCGTTTATTCCACTTTGAAAAAGTCAGACTCGGCAGGGAGGAGTAAGGCAGGTTCTTTGGGGGCGAATACGTCCAAAGGAAGTTCCTATAGAGGATCAAAGAAAGCCTCTACATCTTACTCCGGAGACTGTCAGAGTAGCGACTCACATAGGGGTCGTAATGCTGGCCAAGATATCAGGTCAGACGCCCCTAGGTCGACTGGGCGAGGTGCGGGTCGTGGAGCACGTGGTTTCTCCTTCCGCAATCCTCGCAGGGCCAGGAGGTGATGGTCTAAACCTCTATTGCGATCCAGTGGGCGGAAGGCTGTCGAGATTCATAACCAATTGGTTGTCAATTACGGACGACCCATGGGTGCAAGGGGTTATTTCCAAAGGTCTAGCTGTCCGTTAACTCGAAGTCCACGCTGATCTCGGCTTCCGTCAAATGTTCAGAAGAGAGAATCGCTTCTATCAGAAGTTCAATCTCTTCTGGACAAGAACGCTATAGACGTAGGATTCTCCAGTTTTCTGCAGTCACCTGTTCCTGGTTCCAAGATCAGACGGCTCGTTTCGTCCAGTTATAGATCTGAGCTGGATAAACAAGCTGATCGGGGCTCCAGTTTTTATATGGAGACCATCCGATCAGTCAGAGCGAGCATTCGAGTGAACGATTATGCTGTGAGCATAGATCTCAAGGATACATACTTTTACGTCAGGGTACATCTGGCGTTAAGAAAGTACCTTCGCTTTGCTGTCCCAGGAGTTGTTTTCAATTCCAAGCAATGATGTTCTGGTCTGAACCTAGCGCCCTGGGCCTTCACTCAAATAATGATCTTGGTAATGACTCATTTCCAAGCTCATTTGTCTGTGCTAACGTCAGCCTACTTGGACGACATTCTTCAGGGTTACGGCAGCAAGTTTACGCTTCAGAACGATGCTTCAATTGCTCCGACGTCTCGGTTTCATAGTAAACGAAAAGAAGTCGGATCTAGTGGCATCCTAATCATTCACCCACGTGGGAATGAGTTTAGAGACGCACAACAATCTCGTTCATCTGCCGTTAACCAGAGCGATATTAGTCAGTTGTTACGCTCGCTTTTGCCTTCACTCAGATGTAGTAACTGCGAGAGAATTCATGAGACTGACAGGTTTGTGCGGACCCGCTGCGGATCTTATTCCGATGGAGTGATCGTCCACTCCAAATATATTTTATCTCAGAATTGGAGTGTGAAGACTCATTCGCTCAAATCGAACATCGTCTTGTCGAATCAAGAGAAACAAGAGATTCAGACTTGGGCAGTTATTCAGTGGTTAACTCAAGGAGTACGGATGTGAGTCAAACAGGTTGGGGCGCAACTCTGGGCTCAACAGATTCAGGGTGCCAGGGTCTTTAGGATCTGCAGTTCCTAACAAGTACATAAACATCAAGAGATGATGTTAGTATGGCTTGCGCTACATCAATGAATGAACATTCTTCAGAATTCGCATGTTCAAATTCTGTCTGACAATTCAACAGTAGTAGCGTATATTCGGAACCAGGGATGCACTCATTCCATTCCGTTATTCAATTTAACGGAAAGGATCCTTCTGTTTGTCCTAGAGCATCAAGTTCTATCGGTCCGTCATATTCCTGGTCGTCTGAAGGTTCTAGCAGACTCCCTTTCTCGGAAAGGTTGTATGTTGTCGTCAGAATGGACTCTCAACAACGAGTATTCAATCAGATTTGCTACCAATGGGATCGTCCAATGGTAGACTTATTTGCGACGCATCTCAACAATCAGTTGCAGACGTATGTGTCGCCCTGCCCAGATTCTCAGGCGTTTGGTGTAGACGCTCTCTCGATCTCTTGGTCGGAATGACAGGATATGTGTATCCTCCAGCTCCGTTTATTCAGCAGATATTGCTAAAAATCAAGTAATCTCACTGCAAGATTCTGTTGGTAGCATTTATGTCACCCCAGAGACCATGGATAAATGTACTCAGGTGTCTGTTCTGGGACATTCCGTGGAAGCTTCCTCCACGGGAGGACCTTCTTTCGCAGGGGAAATCGCACACACTGCATCACAACCCGCAAGATCTCAACCTTCACTTATTTCCGTTGTGTGGTCCTTCTTGCACAGCAAGCATTTACAGGACGGGCAGTGGACGCAATTTCTAACTGTAGGAGGACCTCCTTTTCGCTAAATTATGCTTCAAAGTGGAAGGTTTTCTCACGGTGATGTAGGGATCATTCTGTTGATACCTATGCACATCATGATAGTTTACAGATTGGATCTAATGTCTCTTTATCTAAGTTACTGAAAAACTTTTTTGATAAATAGACCTAGAACCCTTAGATTAATTCCTAAGTGGAATTTAGCTTGAGTTCTTCTTAAGCTAAAAGAAGCGCCATTTGAGCCTCTTGATACAGTGGATTTCAAATTCTTATCTTATAAGACAGCTTTCTCTTAGCCTTCTCTTCTGCTAGAAGAGTTAGTGAGCTTCAGGCACTATCTGTTGATGATTCTCACTATCGTAGTGTAGGTAATACTATTACCTTTACTACTAATGTTGGATTTTGGGCTAAAATCAGGCTCCTAATAAGTATCCGGAACCTATTGTTATTAAGGCTCTTCCGTCTTCAGACGGGCATAGGCCTTTACTCTGTCCTGTTTGAGCTATACGTATTTACTAACGTAGATCTGAGTTTATCAGAAAGGGACGTAAACGTTTCTTTCTGTCTCTGCAGCCTAATAGAAGGGACATTACGGGCCATTCTATTGCAAGGTGGATTCAATTAACTATCTGTACTGCTTATGAAAAATTATCTTCTTCTCTGCAGTCTGTGCTTAAGATTTTGGCGCATGAAGTAAGAGCGCTGTCTACATGTTGGTCTTATGCTAATAGTGTTGCTATTACCGATTTGATGAAGGCTGCATATTGGTCTCAGCCTTCTGCATTCATGAGTTTTTATCTTAGAAATATTGAGTCCATTTCTGGCGACCTGCGTTGTTTAGGTCAGTTATCTGTTGCTTGGAATGTCGTCCACTAAACAGTTGCAACTATAGTTATGCAGGCTTTCTGTTCCGGCAGCGACTCTGTCCTGCTGCCCTCTTTGCTCTGGGGTATTTGACCCAGGGCAAGGGGGGGGGGGGGGGGTGGTGTTCCCTTAGGTCACCTGCTTTATAGTGAAAAGGAAGGGAATACCTCCTCTGGAGTCAGTAATTCCGAGTCGGTACCGGGATGGTTTTAAAGTGTAAAGCTAATGTGTAACTCATTCATGTAATATTTTTAAAGTGTAGCTCGGTGTGAAGCATTTGTATATGTCACGTGTCATACAAGCGTTAATATACAATCCTCGGACACTTTTAATGAGTATAAAGACTCTCATTCTCTGGACTTCCTTTATTTATTGGCTTTCCTTTTAAAAAATTAGTATAACAGGTTATACTGGATGTTAATAGAGATCATTGATGTTATTGTGCTCAATTACAGAATGGTATTGTGTCTTTCTTTTTTGATACAAACAAGAAAGATACATGTAAAACCTGTTCTCCTCTTCTCCTTGAGGGGATAATTCTGTTTACATGTAATTGAGCCTATTTGATTTTCCTTTATGTCCTAGGCCCTCCAGCCTTTTTTCTATTCAGCTAAGTCTGGGTCATTGGTACAGTATAAAAATGTTAAAAAATTTATAGTAATTTATATATTTTTTATACTTACCAATGACCCAGACGGGGATGGCCCTCCCATGAGTTGGGAACTCATACTTCCCCACTGATTACATAACGCTTACCAGGGTCTGGTTGTAAGAATGACATTTGCGCCAATTTCGAGACCTCCTTGACACTGCGCAGGCGCAGTGGATAAAAGGTATGGAGGACCACATAGGACATTGAAATTTCGGTTTTTGATGCAAATTTTGGGGATTGGGGGGCAAAATTTGTGTTTGGCCCTAGAATTTAAGGAGTTAGCACCAGCTAAGTCTGGGTCATTGGTAAGTATAAAAAATATATAAATTACTATAAAGTTTTTAACTTTCGTCAAAAAATGTTGCTGTGGCCAACGTTCTTAGAACTTAGTTTAGTCAGACCACAATATTTCCCCTTGGCACACCCTACAGGGCACATTTATGATCGGATTGCTTTGAAACCTGGTATGCTTGTTTGGGGAGACCTCTAGTTGGGAGCTATCGATTTTCTTCAATTTCCGTCACCAGTCAGAATCCTCTCATATTTGGTATACGACATCTCTAGGGGGGGCCAGATTCAAGTTTGTTCAAATCGAGTTTCTCGCTTAATATTTGGGTTCCCTATGGGAGCCTCAATTTTTAGCCTGAAAATTTTGTGTCCGGTTATGACTCCGAAATTTTGGACCAAATTCGGAATTTAAAAAAAAAAAAATTAGGCATTTTTTGTTCAATTTTGAGACAAAAAAAAAAAATTTTAGCCTGAAAATTTTGAGTCCTGTTCTGACTTGTTTTTAAAATCTTCTTCTTCAGACCATGTAGTCAGAATGCTTTCATATTAGGTATACAACATCTCTAGGAGGGTTAGATTCAAGTTTATTCAATCCCAGTCCATGAGTTGATATTTGGACTCCCTATGGGAGCCGAAATTTTAACCTAGTACGATATAAGAAAATTTCTTTAAAAATCTTCTTCAGATCCACCAGTCAGAATCCTTTCATATTTGGTATACAACATCACTTGGAGGGTAAGACTCAAATTTGTTCAAACCTGGTCCCGGGGTTATTAATTTGGGCTACCTATGAAAGCCTGAATTTTAACTAATTGGAATATGAGCTAATTTCTTTTAAAATCTTCTTTTTCAGATCCACCAATCAGAATTCTTTCATATTTGATATACAACTTCTCTAGGTGGGTCAGATTCAAGTTTGTTCAAATAGGGACCCTGGGTTAATATTTTGGCTTCCTATTTGAGCCCAAAGTTTAACTTAGTGCAATGTGAGATAATTTCTTTAAAAACCTTCTTCATATCCACCAGTCAGAATTCTTTCCTATTTGGTATATGACATCTCAAGGGGGATCAGATTCAAGTTTGTTCAATTTGAGTCCTTGGCTTAATATTTGGGCTCTATAGGCAGGGGTGTGGTGGGGGGGGGGGCATGTTACGTTAAGGTTTGTTCAAATCCATTCCTTCGTGTTTTTCTATAAAATTTGCCTCTCATGACTACATTCCTTTGTAGTGTTGATGAACCATGTCTAACTGAATGTGACCCCAAATACTTCTTTGAACCACTTTGTCCGGTGAGCGATTAAGGCCTCTTGGGGCCTCTTGTTTGTACACAAATTCTATTAAGCTCAGGCTAGAGGCTGTATTTATAAACCAATCTTTATGAAACTTCTTGGGTACCTTTGTTATCACCATGGGACGAGAACAAGTGTTTTTGGATGCGGTCCAAAATTCAAGATGGCCGCTGGCAGCCATTTTGTACCAAAATTAAGGCAATCAGTTTTTTGTACAGAACTTCTGTATGAAAGTTCTGATTTGAATAAATTTTTGTATGAATGTTTAGTAACATCACATATAATACAGGTTTTTTTCTCATGCAGACATTATGCAAATTAGATGGATTTTGATTTATTCAGTACTACTTATACACAGTAAGTACACATGTCAATACTTCTTGGGCTAGGGTCTATATTTATGAATCGATCTTCATGAAACTTCTTGGGTACCTTTGTTATTACCTTAGGACGAGAACAAGTGTCTTTGGGTGTGGTCCAAAATTCAAGATGGCTGCCGTTGGCCATTTTATACCAAAATTAGGTACAATCAGTTTTTTGTACAGAACTTCTATATGAAGGTTCTGATTTGAATAAATTTTTGAATGAATGGTTAGTAACATGGAATACATCACATATAATACAGTTTTTTCTCTCGTGCAGAAATTATACAAATTAGATGAACTTTGATTTATTCAGCGCTACTTTTTCACAGTAAGTGCACATGTCAATGCGGCTCGGGCTAGAGGCTGCATATATGAACCGATCTTCACGAAACTTCTTGGGTACCTTTGTTATCACCTTGGGACAGGAATGAGTGTTTTGGGTGCCTTTCTTATCACTGTGCTATGAGAACAGGTATTTTGGGGTTCAGTCAGACCCACTCTGAGACGCAAAGATTTCTTTTCTAGTTTAGCATCTAACTGTTGCCCACCTTTACAATACTTTACCTATACATTTGTTACAGGCTACGGTCAGCATTTATGTACAGACCATTACAATACTTTATATGTACATTTGTTATCAGGTCATTACCTAGATGTGTGTCATTGATGTGTCACATACTATACATGTACATGTCTTACACAAGTTGAGCTACAGTGTCACTGACACTTTCATTGTTTTATCAGTCTAAAACACCATAGCCTGACACTTGAGGCAGTGGAACTTTCACAGGGATATATTTTTCACAATTCTTAACATACAGTGCAAACGTACTGCTTAACTTGACACTCATCAACATCTTATACTCCCTGACATTGATTGATAAATGCGATCACAGAAAATATGGGTCAGCCAACTCACTTTAGTTTTACCCCTATTGCTCATGATAATTATTTGTATTACAGCTGCTCAACTTGTGTCATTTGTCAAAGCTGATGTGAGTTGATGAAGACTCAAATCAACCCTGTAATGGTCCTCTTATGTTGATGTTACTGTTAGATACATCTTGGTAGAGAAAAAGTTGGCTCATTCTACATACTCCGTAGATGACGGCACATGTGAGAAAATCTGTTCAATGTAACTCCCAAAATCTTCTTTCTTTATGTTCCCTGCAAATTTTTCAGGGAGCAAAAAGTAGCTGCTTTGTATATCTGTATGTCCGTTTGTTTGTCCATTAGTCCCTATGTCCATTCTGCATTTGTTAAGCCCATAATTATTATTGCATGGACAGATCTTGTTCATACTTCACACAATGATTTCTTATGACACCAGTGTCTTCATGACTTGACCCAAGGTTATAACACTAAGGTTAAGGTCACAGGCTATCAGTGTGTTATATAACTTTGTCCGTGCCTTAAAAATTTATTCAGTGGACAGATCTTATCAAAACTTCACATGGTTGCTCACGACTTTGGTTTACTATGACCTTGACCCATAGTCCAAAATCAGAGGTCAAAGTCACAGATCATTCACCGTTTTAACTTTGTCTGGTCCATAAAAACGTGATTCAATGGACAGATCTTATTCATACTTCTCACAATGTGTGGTCATTATTCATCGCTAAGGCCTGACCTTGGCCCAGGATAATACCATTGGAACCTTTGTCTATTCTAACTTTGTCTAGTTCATAAAAAAGATTCAATGCGCAGATCTTGTTCATACTTTACACAATGTTTGTTCATGACTCAAGGATACATCATGACCTTGAACCAAGGTCATAAGTCCAAGGTCAAAGGCACAGACAATTTGCCTGTCCTAATTTTGACTGGTCACAGACAATTTGCTTGTCATCACCTCTTTTATGACATACACCAAAATAAAAAGCATTTGCATGCTTGTACATGATGTATTTTCATTGAAATGTTGACAGCTGCACTAGTTTGATTGAGTTTCTCTCCATGGTACTACAGACTATTGCTGTCTTCCTTTTGCACTCATTTTTGGGGAGCATCCATCACCTCTGCTGATATTTTCTTGTTGACTGTAGTAACCAAACTTGCATTACTGGTGCAGCGTGGGATCATGAATAGTATTGTGTATCCCAACAAAATTTGGTCACTGTTGCTTTCCTTACACTGTAAGCAAACTGTGTTAGAAAGTCTTTGAACAATTGTCTTCCCATTGGAACCCTAGGAAGTGAAGCAGTGCTTGTTATTTATTTATTGGTGTTTAAGGTCACATACTTATGCACAAAGGCTAAACGTGATCGTGACAGTTTTACGGGTGGAGGAAGCCGGAGTACCTGAAGAGAACCACCGAGCATTGACGAGCAGCTGTCAGCTCCTCAACATTTTCTGTTCAAGCTCCACTCAAGCAGGGTTACAGCATTTGAAGACATGTGCACCATCGACATGCAGTAAGCTTTAGTACATTGCGTCATCGTTCCCCCAACAGTGATAAAGTGCCTTGCCCAAGGATACAACGCAGGTCCTCCCGGATGGGGATCGGACTCGGGACCTCTAGCATAGAAGTCCAACAGTCTACCACTGAGCCACCGTGCTCCCAGCAGTGCTTGTTAACTGTGGTAAACAAGCTCTTGTGTTACTGGTAAAATAGGACCCGGTAACCAATGCTTAGGGTGGAAACACTAAAGAATGTGCAACATTAGGAAATACAATTGGCTTGACTTCACTTTATATCCATGTTGCGATCACCACTGGCCGTTAGAAATATATGAGGCCTAGATAAATGTTGAACAGTTGTTCACCTGGAACCTATCTCTGCTAGGGTTTTTTTTCTGAGGTTTGTGTTACCATACTTCATACATTCAGGATGGAGATAATTGTCTGGTTTTGAGTACCAGATGCATCAAATGAAGATTGGTATTGGTAGGAATTTTGGTTGTACCTGTATTTTTTCTATGTTTTTGTCTGCCAAAACTTGAAAAAAACCCAAATAAAGTGAGAGCATAGGAAGAGGTGGGGGCTGTGGCTGGGGATTGATCGTATAGTTGGTAAGGTCTGGACACATGCTGATTATGTGATCAAAGGTCAAAGTGACTGGCCAAATAAATTGAAAATTTGGCACTTGCCTGTGTTCATTTTAATGTAACTTGGGGTAACCAAACTTTCACAGAACCTACCTCTAGCTGGTATATAGAATAATGAAAAATTAATACTCCACCGACTGGGTAGACAGGACTCTGGAAAAACAAGAAAAGTTTTTAATCACCCGCACCCTCATGTTAAAATACCAGAATTACAAACAGCTAATTTTTCCCATAAAGCAACCAGGAATTTAATCAGTTTAGACTTGTTTGACAGAGTTTGATGAGCTCTGTCAAAGAAGAGTGGATTGGTTACATTTTTGATTACATTGTGGGAAAAATTTGTTGGTTAAAAACTTGGATTCTGCTCTCAGTCTGCAGAAGGTTAACAACTCAACCAGAAGACAATTGCATATCAATAAATATTCCTTCAAATTCACTGACACATTTAAAGAAAAAAAATTCTACTTTGTTCAGTACTTGTAGAAATAACAAATACTATGAAATTTTCACTTGTAATAAACAACCAGACAAAAAGGTTTCCTTAGCCCTTGCAATGTCTCTACTCAGTTCCCTCTTGCTTCAGTAACACTGGCATTTTGGGCATGAAACCTTAATTTTAAAATTCTGTTTCTTATTCAAAGCGATATATTTTTTTAAAAATTCGGAATAACATTTTTGAACCTAAATGTCAAGCTGCATGCCTTTAGATTGGGCCTTATTTGTGCCTATCAGGGAAAACATGGACCGCTTCCATCTCTCATATTAGGTCCAGTAGGTGAGAATATTTTTAAATTTTCTTTGTTTTCTCAAAAAAAATAGTTTTCAAATTGTGGGGAATTCCCAATGTGTCATGTTGTGACATCACAGAGCTACCAGTTTAGACAAAAACTATCCTTAACTTTGATGATGTTAAGATGTATATCATATTGGCAAAGGCTCTCACAGAAGATTGTTTATTTCCTGAAAATACAATGGAGTGTCATACATTTATTTGTACATATATATTCTTCATGTTGTATATTTTATGTGCAAATGTCATTGGCCTTCTGCCTGATAGAGTATGTGTAAAACTTCCGACATACAAGTATGGTGCACTGAGTGTGAGAAAAGCAGTATCACAATATTGGTGAAACACATCCTAATTCAGGTACATTCTTCTTTGAGCACATATTTATATGTTTTCTTTCAATTTCAGTGCTTCATGATATTTTATCCAAGGGTAGTGAAATTCAGATGATGAAAATACCAAAGAAAAAGAAAACAGAGATTGAACAAAACACTGAAAAAGCAAAAGAATGCAGAAAAGACTCAAAGCTTGAAGACAAAACTCACCGAGATGACACAAAGAAAAAATCATTGTCAAACACTGATTGTTCGAAGGAAAATATTTATAAAAACACTGAAAAAGAAGTAAAGACAGAAAAAAGATTGACTCCATGTGAAAATGAAAAAAAAGTTATCTCGAACCAGATAGCTATCACATCAGATACAAAATCCACATCCGAAGTAGTCAACAGTTCTGATTCTCCAGGCTTGAAGCCTCTATCTCAATTACATAAGTGTGGTAATTCTACGCATTCACAGTCTTGTGAAGATGCCTCAAGTACTTGTAAGATTAAAAAACATAATAAGCGGAGTGTTGTGTCGATGTCTGATGGAACTGTTTATGTTACTGTTGGTCAGGATCCAAAGATCATGGCATTGGATTTTGAAGAGAACTATTCTACAGAGTTGCTTGTTTATGAAATTCTTCACAAGTGAGTTATTGTTTTGGTAAATTTTTCATTTTTTGTCACAGACCTGAAATGAGAATTCACAAGTGAGTTGTATGGTAATTTTTAGCTCAACTTTGACATAGTAAAATTTTAGGGTATGCCATGGCCCGTCGTCAGTCTGTATATCTGTCCATCCGTCAACAATTCAATACCCCTCGGGCTAGAGGCCGTATTTATGAACCGATCTTTACGAAACTTCTTGAGTACCTTTGTTATCACCGTGGGACGAGAACAAGTGTTTTTGGGTGCGGTCCAAAATTCAAGATAGGCCACCAGCAGCCATTTTGTACCTAAGTTAGTGCAATCAGTTTTTTGTACAGAACTTCTGTATGAAAGTTCTGAATTGAATAAATTTTTGTATGAATGGTTAGTAACATGGAATACATCACATATAATACAGGTTTTTTTTTTCGTGCAGAAATTATGTAAATTAGATGAACTTTTATTTATTCAGTGCTACTTATACACAGTAAGTACACATGTCAATACGACTCCGGGTAGGGGCTGTATTTATGAACCGAGCTTCACGAAACGTCTTGGGTACCTTTGTTATCACCTTGGGATGAGAACAAGTGTTTTTGGATGCGGTCCAGAAGTCTAGATGGCTGCCAGCAGCCATTTTGTACTGAAATTAGGTACAATCAGTTTTTTGTACAGAACTTCTATATGGCTCGGGCTAGAGGCTGTATTTATGAACTGATCTTTACGAAACTTCTTGGGTACCTTTGTTATCACCGTGGGACGAGAACGAGTGTTTTGGGGTGCGGTCCGAAATTCAATGGCCACCGGCAGCCATTTTGTACCAAAATTTGTGCAATCAGTTTTTTGTACAGAACTTCTGTATGAATGTTCTGATTTGAATAAATTTGTGTATGAATGCTTAGTAACATGGAATACATCACATATAATACAGGTTTTTTCTCCTGCAGAAATTATGCAAATTGGATGAACTTTGATTTATTCAGTGGTACTTATACACATTAAGTACACATGTCAATACTTGGGCTAGGGGCTGTATTTATGAACCGATTTTCATAAAACTAATTGTGTACCTTTGTTATCACCTTGGGACGAGAACAAATGTTTTTGGGTGCAATCCGAAACTCAAGATGGCTGCCGCCAGCCATTTTGTACCGAAATTAGGTACAGTCAGTTTTTTGTACAGAACTTCTATATGAAGGTTCTGATTTGAATAAATTTGTGAAGGAATGTTTAGTAACATGGAATTCATCACATATAATACAGGTTTTTTTCTCGTGCAGAAATTATGTAAATTAGATGAACTTTGATTTATTCAGTGCTTCTTATATACAGTAAGTGCACATGTCAATACGGCTCGGGCTAGAGGCTGTATTTATGAACCGATCTTCAAGAAACTTCTTGGGTACCTTTGTTATCACCTTGGGACGACAACAAGTGTTTTTGGGTGCAGTCTGAAATTCAAGATGGCTGCTGGTGGCCATTTTATACCAAAATTAGGTGCAGTCAGTTTTTTGTACAGAACTTCTAGGACAACGTTTGTTATCATCATGGGATGGTTACGAGTGCTTTTGGGCTTGTCCAAAAATTCAAAATGCCTGTCGGCAGTCATATTTACAGGAATTGTGTATATTACATTTTTTGTACAGAACCTGTAAAGAAGATTTTTTTTGTCAGTAATGTTTGCTATAAATTTATTGGGTGCTTTTGTTATCACTGTGGTATGAGAACAAATATTTTTGGGTTCAGTCAGACATTAAAAATCATTTCCAAAAACATCAGACAAAATAATGTTTCTTGAATTCAACATCCCTAGTATGTGTATATTCAAATGTGTTGAAGCCAAGTTTCCGTGTTAATATTTGGTGTTGTTTGGGGAAGGTAAACATTATTAGCACAACCAGATTTTCTATTTCCAATGAGAAAAATAAAACCTCACCCTTGAGAACCCTATGAGCTAAAGATAAAAAATTCAAATACCTATATTTTAAGAAGGACTTGACAAATTTTTATTAATTAGTATGAATCAACCTTAGAAGGGTTTGAATCAAACAGGCCAAAACAATTGCTAACATTCGGCTTATGGCGCATCATACAAGGATCCCCATTGTAACATCAACCCCATGGAGATTTCTTTTCTAGTTTAGCATCTAACTGTCACCTACCTTTACATTACTT
Source organism: Pictodentalium vernedei (assembly GCA_031216915.1). NCBI lineage: Eukaryota > Metazoa > Mollusca > Scaphopoda > Dentaliida > Dentaliidae > Pictodentalium > Pictodentalium vernedei. Next base: position 655,112,373 of record CM062296.1, on the reverse strand, counting down.
TACCTGTACATTTGTTACAGGCTATGGTCACTATTTATGTACAGACCTTTACAATACTTTACATGTACCTTTGTTATCAGGTCATTACCTAGATGTGTGTCATTGCTGTGTCACATACTATACATGCACATGTCTTACACAAGTTGAGCTACAGTGTCATTGACACTTTCATTTAATTTTTTGTGACAGATCAGGAATGGTGACACAAAACTTTCTCAGCATGCATGTTCCAGTAAACACAATATAGTGTTTTTGATATCAGTCATATCCTCAAAGAATTGATTCAGCTAGAAGCAGCCAGTTTGCATTATACTGTCCTATGACACTGTAATCACTTTGTGTACGATTTATTGACAAAAATCTGACATGTAGTAGTAGAATATCTTTTTTTGTGACGTGTTGTCGTTCATATATATATATTTGGATATGTCTGTAACAAAGAACACCTGGCCATCTTGGCCTACATGTCACAATTATTTACCAGTTTCAAAGTCGCATGCTCGCTCATTCTCTCTTCCACCTTCTCTTTCCCCCTCTCTCTCTCTCTCTCTCTGCACATACACATATGTACACATGCATACATGCATATATATATACACATATACACAGGATTTAATCCATTGGACCATGAGTAGTTGGTAGTTGTTCTATCTCGGGATAATTATATAAAGGAAGCCATGAGACAACTCAGCAATACTAAACATTATAAGAAAATAGATTCACTTATTTGGCCTAGCAATATCGAAAAATTCAATATGATCTTAAATTTCTCCTCGACGAAGGTCACATTACCAAAAAACAATTGAAATATTTAACAGCTAAGCTCAGTGCTCAAACAAGACAATTTTATATCCTTCCAAAGATCCACAAGGACCGTTCTTCATGGACGGATGACTTAACTCCACCCGGGAGGCCAATTGTATCAGATTGTAATTCGGAATCTTATGCGATCTCGGAATTAATTGATTATCATCTGAAACCTATAGCAAATAGACATCCGAGCTATCTAAAAAAATACACAGGATTTCCTGTCAAAAATTTCGAAATTAAAAATATCAAAAAAAGCAATTCTGGCTACTTTGGATATCGACAGTATGTATATGAACATTGATATTGATAAAGGTGTTAAATCAGTTAAAAATGCACTTGAAAAATATCCGGATTCGAAACTCCCGGATGAACAAATTTTGGATGTTTTAGAGCTGAGCTTAAAAGGTAATGACTTTCAATTCAATGGAGAATATTTTCTACAAATAATGGGTTGTCCTATGGGTAAAAGATTCAGTCCTAATTTTGCAAGCATTTATGTAGCGGAATGGGAGGAAAATGACTTAAGCAAATGTGCAAAGCATCCTCTCGTATATCTCAAATATTTAGATGACATTTTTATTTTTTGGGAACATTCAAAAGAAGAATTTGATGAATTTTTACAAATTTTGAACAATCACGATCCAAATATTAAATTGAAAGCTACTATCAGTGAAAATTCGGTTGATTTTCTCGATGTGACCGTGTATAAAGGCAAGCAATTTCAGGCGTCCGGTCATTTAGATTATAAAGTATATTTTAAACCAACTGATTCACATCAATTGTTGCACACAAAATCATTTCATCCTCAACATACATTTAAAGGTATCATCAAATCACAGCTCATTCGTTTCCACCGCAATTCAAGTGATAAGGTAAATTTCAATGAGGCTTGTTCTACTCTATTTGGCGCCCTCAGATCGAGAGGGTACTCGCTGCACCTTTTGCGTAGCCTGAAATCCCAAACCCTGAAAAAGCTCGAAAGTCCAGCTGAAACTACCGATTTCGAACCACTGAAGATTGAACACAACAGACCGTTGCAGAATGGTAGTGGCGCGGTATTTAATTGCAAAAAGCCTCGATGTAGATTGCATACTTTTATGCCTGATCAGAAAGAGGAATTTTCCTCCGAGCAAACGAAAAATCATTATCAGATCTGTAACCCCCTCCATTGTGATTCACCAAACATTATTTACCTTATCACATGTAAGCGCTGTCGGAAACAGTATGTTGGTCAAAGTCAAAATCCTTTCCGAGAACGTGCTACTAGACACAAACAGGATATAAAACATAATGCTGATGCCCCAGTAGCACAACATTTTAACCTTCCTGGCCATTCTTTGGACGATTTCGAAATCCATCCTATTGAACAACCACCAATTAAAGACACATTAGAAGAAACAGATGAATTTAGAAAAAAACGTGAAGCTTTTTGGATCAATATGCTTCAAACCCTCTGGCCATTTGGTATGAACATATCAGAGGGCGAATGCGAAAGGAGGTCCATCATTCCTTTCACTTTAACGTACAACAGAATGAATATCGAAATAGCAAAAATGTTAAAAGATGAATTCAATTTTACCAATGCTAAATTAAATGAACCTTTGAATCTTCGACCTGTCATCGCCTATAAGAAAAACAAAAGCTTGCGTAACATCCTTGTAAGGACTAAATTAGAGCCCATCAATGAATAACATCAATTTTTGCCAGTCAGTTTAACCAGTTCCTAAGCTCATCACTTAGTTTAAATCAATTTTATGTAATTTTTTGTCATGTTTGAAACCCATCAGGATTCAGTAAATGAAAACAATTTTTCGGCGGCATATTAAAAGAAAAAAAACGTTTCAGTAGGAAATGTCTGTGCCAGTGCGATTTTTTAACCTCAAACACACACAGGCGAGTGCCAGAGTTCATATATGCCCAAAATCAAAATAGGTTCCAATTTCAACCATGTTTATTTATTTCCTAAATAAAATTATAAATAAAATTATTTATTTATTTATTTATTTATTTATTTATTTATTTATTTATTTATTTATTTACACTGCATTTTATTTTTAATTTTTAATTTTTCATTAGTTATTTATTTTCACTGTATTTTATCTTTAATTTTTCATACCTTTCACACAATGTAGAGGTTTAGAAGCTAAAACACACAATTTCTACGTTATGTAAAATATTTTCCGTCATAAACCTCCGTCGGGGGATATTCATTCCAACTGATAACATTCGTGAGGCATCATAATCTTTGGCGTTATTTTTTATTTATTTCTCCAGTCTCAATGTATTTTATAAAACCATTTTTCATATTATTTTCACACACTTCTGAAGCCAGTAAAGCAAACCGCTCCAATTGGTTATACTTAAATCAAAGCCAACCAATAGGGCTTCATGGGGTCAGTAAAGCAAACCACTCACTGACTGATTAAAAATCAATGAAAGCCAGTCAATATGGCTTCATCTAATTTGTTTGGACGACACAAACTGAGTTGTGAAAACAAACTTGGGACACTCTGGTTGAAAAGAATTATCTTGATGAGTGACATTTGTCAGCTTGTCACCGAGTTTAATTATGTACTGAGCTGTGAAAAACACCCCAGCCCACATATGGATATATACCAGGCATGTCCTCCCCAAGTTGGAATCATTTTCCTCAAAGTCTCCTTGAAGAAGCAAAAACAAGCGAAACGTGTCGAGACAGACAGATTATTTTCTACCTTTGCTGAAGACTACAACCAATCCAGGTATCTTCTCTAATAGGTAATATCTAGATTTCATTTTAATTTATTTCATTTCTTCATTTTAAATTCATCTACCTATTCTTCAAATGGCTCAAAAAAGACAGAAGCATCAGGGAAAGAGAGTTGCCCAGTCTGGAAGAGGCCAGGAACAATCGTTCCAGGCCTATTCTAGATTGGTCAAGGCCCTTTTCCAGGTGATTCAGTGTATGCACCATATTGGGCTCTTAGAGCAGCATTTGGCCAACCGGGATTTCCCGAAACAGTTGGAGAAGAAAGTAGATGAGTTAGGTGGCTTTCTAAAGCCGGCTCTTCCCACCCCACACATTTTTTCTGTTTTTCGACAGATTAGTGTGGGATGGGCCAACCAAACGTTAAATGCTTTAGTTGAGCATTACAAGATAAATTTAAACCAGTTGAAGTCTAAGATAACTTTGGCTATGCGACCACCTCCTGGACTCGAAAAAATAGACTTCAACAGCGCTTCGGCGCGTGCCTTGATCTGGGCTCAAAAAAACTTTAAAAATAAGTTGACAGATAAGACGATTTCGGCCTATGAGTCTTACATTTCGGAACTTCGCCCAGCGTCTGGAGTAAGGAACAATACGGGAGGGAGCAAGCAAACTCCGGCCTGTGTTGTCCCTCTACCCCAACGCGAAAAGCAAAATAAGAAAAGATCAAGGCAAAGCACTTCTCCCTCTTCTTTTCCTTCTACTTCTTCTTTCTCTCAGAGTAAGCGCCTCAATTTGCAAACATCTCCGGTCCATATTGTGACTGAAGATGCTCGCAAATTGAGTAACGCTGTCTCGCCTCGTCTTGCTCCTCTACCTCCTACTCCTCCTCAGCCTTTCTTCTCTGGTTCTCCTAGTGCTCTTACTAGAACTCCTCCTTCTGTTTCTTCTCCTGCATCTGTTTCCTCTCCTGCTTCTGTTTCCTCTCCTGCTTCTGTTTCCTCTCCCCCTTCTCCTGCCTCTAGTGTGGTTCAACCAGGTATATCGTACTCGGAGAAAGTCAAATCACCGAGCCGCAACTCGGGCCGCTCATTTGATTCTAAATTCTCCCAGTTTCGGCATAAAAGCGGAGTTAATTTTGACAAAAGAAATTGGCGCCTCCCCGATGTTTGTAAAAACATCCTTATGATTGGAAGTTCAAATTTAGGACGCATTGATCGAAATCCCCATCCGGACATCCAGGTGGAGTGTTACCCCGGCGCCAAATTCAATCATCTGCGCTCTATGTTTAAAGGACACAGGGGCCAGTCCAGTCCCCAAAAAATATTATTAAATATTGGCGTGAATTCTCGAAACGATAATTCTGATCTCGTAGTTAAGCAGTTGCGGAATATGCTTAGCGATATCAGGGTCAAGTTTAGATCAGCAAAAATTTATTTCGCTGAACTAAACTTTTCGCAAAAACTCCCTCAGGCTGAGAGGAGAACCCTGAGCATCATCAACGAAACCATTCGGAAAGTGAAGGACGTTAACGTTATACCTAAAATTGATGACGCAAAATTTGATGTTGCTCAGGATTTAATCCATTGGACCACGAGAACCGCCAATATTATGTACGATCACTGGTTGAACCACCTAAATTTAAACTAAGTAAAGGCAAAGGTAACAGCCGCCTAACAGATGTGGGATTAGGAACTAATGTGGTTAACCTGTCTGGCACCAATGACCTAACAACCCAAGAGAAATCTCTTTTAGATCGCGGTTTAACTTTTGTACCAGCACCAAAGCCTAAAACTGATAACCAAACAAATTTACCATCATACAACTGTAATTTTCTTGGGCAAATGAAATTAGCAGACCGCTTTAGAAACTCCAGCGGTGGGAAACTTCCTTTTACAGAATCATCTGGTTGGTCACCTCCAGATAGTGAAGTAGATCCCAAAATTATTGAGGCTAGCAAACGAATCATCCAAAAGGTGTTTAGCATGAACATACTCTCCGATAAAGACAATTTAACAGCTGGTGAACGGAGAGCCCTCACGAAACTTCGAAAAAATAAGAAATTAGTAATTAAACCAGCCGACAAAGGTGGGTCGGTAGTTGTTCTATCTCGGGATAATTATATAAAGGAAGCCATGAGACAACTCAGCAATACTAAACATTATAAGAAAATAGATTCACTTATTTAGCCTAGTAATATCGAAAAATTCAATAAGATCTTAAAATTTCTCCTCGACGAAGGTCACATTACCAAAAAACAATTGAAATATTTAACAGCTAAGCTCAGTGCTCAAACAAGACAATTTTATATCCTACCAAAGATCCACAAGGACCGTTCTTCATGGACGGATGACTTAACTCCACCCGGGAGGCCAATTGTATCAGATTGTAATTCGGAATCTTATGCGATCTCGGAATTAATTGATTATCATCTGAAACCTATAGCAAATAGACATCCGAGCTATCTAAAAAATACACAGGATTTCCTGTCAAAAATTTCGAAATTGAAAATATCAAAAAATGCAATTCTGGCTACTTTGGATATCGACAGTATGTATACGAACATTGATATTGATAAAGGTGTTAAATCAGTTAAAAATGCATTTGAAAAATATCCGGATGCGAAACGCCCAGATGAACAAATTTGGGATGTTTTAGAGCTGAGCTTAAAAGGTAATGACTTTCAATTCAATGGAGAATATTTTCTACAAATAATGGGTTGTCCTATGGGCAAAAGATTCAGTCCTAATTTTGCAAGCATTTATGTAGCGGAATGGGAGGAAAATGCCTTAAGCAAATGTGCAAAGCATCCTCTCGTATATCTCAGGTATTTAGATGACATTTTTATTATTTGGGAACATTCAAAAGAAGATTTTGATGAATTTTTAGAAAGTTTGAACAATCACGATCCAAATATTAAATTGAAAGCTACTATCAGTGAAAATTCTGTTGATTTTCTCGATGTGACTGTGTATAAAGGCAAGCAATTTCAGGCGTCTGGTCATTTAGATTATAAAGTGTATTTTAAACCAACTGATTCACATCAATTGTTGCACACAAAATCATTTCATCCTCAACATACATTTAAAGGTATCATCAAATCACAACTCATTTGTTTCCATTGCAATTCAAGTGATAAGGTAAATTTCAATGAGGCTTGTTCTACTCTATTTGGCGCCCTCAGATCGAGAGGGTACTCGCTGCGCCTCTTGCGTAGCCTGAAATCCCAAACCCTGAAAAAGCTCGAAAGTCCAGCTGAAACTACCGATTTCGAACCACTGAAGATTGAACACAACAGACCGTTGCGGAATGGTAGTGGCGCGGTATTTAATTGCAAAAAGCCTCGTTGTAGACTGCATACTTTTATGCCTGATCAGAAAGAGGAATTTTCCTCCGAACAAACGAAAAATCATTATCAGATCCGTAACCCCCTCCATTGTGATTCACCAAACATTATTTACCTTATCACTTGTAAGCGATGTCGGAAACAGTATGTTGGTCAAAGTCAAAATCCTTTTCGAGAACGTGCTACTAGACACAAACAGGATATAAAACATAATGCTGATGCCCCAGTAGCACAACATTTTAACCTTCCTGGCCATTCTTTGGACGATTTCGAAATCCATCCTATTGAACAACCACCAATTAAGGACACATTAGAAGAAACGGATGAATTTAGAAAAAAACGTGAAGCTTTTTGGATCAATACGCTTCAAACCCTCTGGCCATTTGGTATGAACATATCAGAGGGCGAATGCGAAAGGAGGTCCATCATTCCTTTCACTTTAACGTACAACAGAATGAATATCGAAATAGCAAAAATGTTAAAAGATGAATTCAATTTTACCAATGCTAAATTAAATGAACCTTTGAATCTTCGACCTGTCATCGCCTATAAGAAAAATAAAAGCTTGCATAACATCCTTGTAAGGACTAAATTAGAGCCCATCAATGAATAACATCAATTTTTGCCAGTCAGTTTAACCAGTTCCTAAGCTCATCACTTAGTTTAAATCAATTTTATGTAATTTTTTGTCATGTTTGAAACCCATCAGGGTTCAGTAAATGAAAACAATTTTTCGCCGGCATATTAAAAGAAAAAAAACGTTTCAGTAGGAAATGTCTGTGCCACACACACACACACACACACACACACACACACACACACACACACACACACACACACACCTCGTCAAGTTGGTAAGACAAACACACACACACATACATACTTCTCTCTTCATTTACCCCCCATCCCACCTCACTGAAAACCCACCCACCCATTTCACATCAACGAACAATGTATCATGTAGTCATATGATATTTTGATAGATGTTGCTTTTTCTTCTTTTATATGCATTCACTAGGTATATGGAGCATTGTCTGGGATAATTTTCAAGTAGTAAACACAGGTTGTTGTCACTGGGGTGCAACATTTCCGATTTATATTCTTCAGAAACATGTTCAAAAAGCTTATCTCTCAAAGGACTTTTCATTAGAAAATGATTTTCATTTTCGACAATATTTTCCTCACAAAAAATACTTAATCTGTCATTTGGCCTTTCATTTTTGTATCTACCCATCTCAATCCGAATAGGGAGAACCCATGCCTAAATTGGGCCAAAATAGACCTTTGTTGACGATGTAAACCCTTACGAACATAACCCTCCGTCTGGAATGATTTTTTAAAAATTGTGTAAGTCCTTAGTTTGGGAACAAATTATATACAGTACAGTCGCCGTGGGCAGGCACTTTTCCGCATGTCCACAGTGGTTGTGGAAAACCACGGGCAAATTACCTTTCAACTGCCCACAGACATTTCTGTGGGCAGAGATTTTCTAGTCTGTGGGCATGCTACCTACTTGCCCACGGAATTAATAACTAACATGGCAATTCATGTGTAGTCCACATAATCTGACTTTTTATTACACTACTATAATATTTATGTTACGTAACTTTTCTACACAATAGCAATAAGAAAAAAAATCGGTTAATATCGGAATGAGGTCAAAATTTCAGACTAGTTTCTGTTCTCCCCTGTCACGACAAATTCCCAGGATAATCCAACTGATGAAAATGCAGAAACTAAAAAGCTTGTGGACCATGTAATATTTATCTACTCATCTGTTTGCCATTTGTTAACCCTTTACCTAATGCTATGAGTAGAAAAAAAAATTCTTGTGTAACTAAAAATTTTCTTTTTTTGCTTGCAAAACATAGCCTAACCTAACGGCCAAAACCGACCAGTGCTATACACGAAAATCGCCATTCAATCTATTTTATATTTTCATTTTTTGCTTCCAAAACATAGGTTATGACCCCCTCATTGGAACGAGCACGTCACGCTAGTTCCAGAGGGGGGTCATAACCTATATTTTGGAAAAAAAAAATGAAAAATATAAAATAGATTGAATGGCGATTTTCGTGTATAGCACTGGTCGGTTTTGGCCGTTCCGTTAGGTAAAGGGTTAAATAAAAAAGGAGGGATATTTCCACCAATTAGGAATTTATCATAACCAAATAAGGCCTCTCCAGTTCCCCCACACGGCGTTTCTTCCACAATGTGCAATGCATCTCTATAAAAAAATAGGGGGAACGCTGAGAGCGCCTTTGATGGGAGTTTACCCAATCATTTACACCCATGTTGCCTCTTCTACCCCAAGCATTGGTTACTGGGTCATAATCCACCAGTAAAGCAGGCCTTGTTTACCACAATGAACAAGCACTGCTTCACTTCCCGGGATCCCCATGGGGGTCGGTCCATTACAGGTGGGGGAAGCACCTCTCGAGTATTCGGTTACCAATACCTGATGTTGCTTTTTAACCCTACCCCTGTCGATATTAATAAAAGTTAGCCCCAGTGGTCTGCGTTGAAAGGGCAAGAACACAAGTCGTTTGAAGTTTTTAATCCTTTCAAACACTGCTGTATATAGTATACACACGCCACTAACTTCTGTAAAACTACTTCAGAAGGATTATAGTAGGTCATGAATCATAAACAAAAGAGCACCATTAATTTCCGGTCAACATAAGTCAGTCAAGTTAATTAATTTAATCATTGATGAATAACAAACAATCTTGCAGAAAAATAATAAATAACAACCAAGAGAATAAAAATGTTGTCAATCAAGTTAATTAATTTAATCAATGATGAATAACAAACAACCTAGCAGAAAAATAATAACAACCAAGAGAATAAAAATGTTTGGTTTATATTTTTTCATTCTTTCACTTTAACAATTAATAAAAATATACAAACTGATTATTTGAGGTTCCGGGGACGAGAAGGCCCAATAATCAGTTAACCTTTCACTCATTAAAAGAGAAGTGACCCCCCCCCTCCCCCCCACCCCCCCCCCCCCCCCCCCCCCCGAAAATTAACTCAAATGAGGCCGCCACAGAATGATATATCTCAATAAAACCCTGCAAATATGGATGTCATGGGAACCGACTGATCAAGCCAGTACCACTGATATCCATATTTCCGTGGTTTCATTGAGATATACCCATCCAAAGTTTCCTAAAATTTAAAAATAAATTTATTGTAAAAATCCTTCATCCCATCGATTCGCCCCTCTGTGTAATTTTTAACTTTGGTTATTTCGCCTCATTTGAATTTACAAGAACACAGATATTTTCATATTCCGTCTTTTCCGTCCACATTGTATTCACTTACGTTTCACAGTTTTCTATGTGTCTTATGATATTTACAAGTCAACAAATCTACAAATCAAGAAGCTCACACTCATAATCTAAAACACAGTTACCTTTTTCGCAAAATTTCCTGCACCCCTCGATGCATTATGAATTGTTAAAAGAGTGTCATTGTGTCTAGCATATCATAATTTCCTCTTCTACCCCAAGCATTGGCTACTGGGTCATAATCCACCAGTAAAGCAGGGCTTGTTTACCACAATGAACAAGCACTGCTTCACTTCCCGGGATCCCCACTTTTTAATGAATAATTCCGAAGTAATTTATCGATAGGGTCAGGTTAAAAAAAACGAAATTAATTTGACGATGCATTTTTATTGTACGCTGAACTATCAGAAATACTCCGAAATTATCCACTAACTAGACTTTATGATTCTGGAGAATCATGGCTTTTCCCGATGAGATTCCATGATTTGTCATGACCCCACAGTGTATGATGAATTGCTTTTGACTGTCTCACTGAAGTTCCTTCTTTAGTGTCATGAAAAAGGTGAGTACAGAAGTCTCAAATGACTCAGTTGATAAAAAAAATTGTTTAGGTAAAAACCATCATTAACGGTGGAGAGGGTTAATATCAATATCGTCGTCCAACAAGTTAATGACCGACAACAGGAGTTATGTTTGTTTGACACATACCCACTGAGTGCTATATCTATTTGAAAATGGTCCGTTTTATCTCAAATGTATCCAAAATATTGATGTCTGCTAGCTTGTCAAGGGTTAACAAGTGCTAACAGGAATATTTATTCGTGCAACTTGTAATTTCACACCAAAAACTGAATGGCCATTTTTACTTAAAAATCTACGAGTTGTTTTCAGAGAAATCCAGGGAGAACATGAATTTTAAGCTGTTGATGGGTATAATTGTTTATCCAGCCCAAAACGGGTTAAGTGTTGTTTTTCAATACGCTTATTACTTATAAAAATAATTCTCAGTGAATTCTACTTCCACTTATGTTGATTTCAACTCTTAACTTTGGGTGCTGCGGGTATGCAAACACAGCCCACTTTTTCAACATTTTGATGTTTGAGAACCAGGATAGGGTTAACAAATGCTTACTGAAATATTTGGTACATCCAACTTGTAATTCACGCTAAGATCTGAGAATGGCCAATTTTTCTTGAAAATCTACGGGATGTTTTTAGAGAAATCCTTGGATAACATGAATTTTTTACCTTTTGAGGGGTATCACCCTGTAACCAGCTCTAAACGTGTTAATGCTTGGTTTTATGCATACCTTCATTACTTACAAAAATGATCCTCGGTGAATCCCACTTCCAATGAAGGTGGTTATGTTCATCTCGCAGGTACACATTGTGTGTAATGGGTGGCCAAGTACAGCCCATTTTTTCAAAATTTGCTGCCTCTGGAGGGTTAACAAACGCTTACCGGAATCTTTTGTTCATGCAACTTGTAATGTCACTCCAAGACCTGCAAATGGTCAATTTCTCTTGAATACTTACTAGATTTTTTTGAGAAATCTACAGAAAATGGGAATTTTAAGGTTTTAAGGGGTACAACTCCTTAACCGTGCGAAAATGGGTTAAGACCTCAATTTTTGAATACCCTTACAACTTACTAAAAAATTTCGCTATCAGTTTTACGTCCGGTAAAAGAAGTTATGTTTCTCTGCCACATTCCCATTTGATGTTGTTGGTGTCCAAAAACAGACTATTTTTTTCGAAATTTTGACATTTAGCAGCCCATGGAAGGTTAACAAATGCTTATCTGAATATTTTATCCATACAACTGGTAATGTGACTCTAAGACCTATCAACGGCCATTTTCTATTGAAACCCTACGAGACGCTTGTAAAGAAATTCAGGGAAAACATGATTTCTTAAGCTTTTGATGCGTATTGCTATTAACCATCCCAAAAGGGGTTAATGCTTGGTTTTCTGAATACCTTTATTACTAACAAATTTGGTCCTCGGTGAATTCGACTTCCAACAAAGTAGATTACGTTTAGCTCTCGGGTATGCATTGGGTGCTGTGCGCATCTGAAAACAGCCTATTTCAACAAAATTACAATGCTTAGCAGCCTGTAGAGGGTTAATAAATGATCACCGGAATATTTTGTCCATGCAACTTGTAATGTCACACAAAGACCTGCGAATAGTCAATTTTTCCTGAAAACCTACAAGTTGCTTTTAGAGAAATCCACAGAAAATTGGAATTTTAAGCTTTTAGGGGGTATCTCTCTTTAACCAGTCTAAAATGGGTTAAGACTTCGACTTTTGAATACCCTTACCACTATGAAAAATGTTTCCCCATCAGTTTTGCGTCCGATAAAAGAAGGAACCTTTCTCGGTGGTACACCAAGTGGGTGCTGTTGGTGTCCAAAACAGCCCATTTTATCACAATTTTGCCTTTTAGCAGCCCGTGGAGGGTTAACAAATGCTCACCGTAGTATTTTGTCCATGCAACTTCTATTGTCACACCAAGGCCTGGAAGTGACAAATTTTTCTTGAAAATCTACAAGACTCGTTTAGAGAAATCCACGGAAAATACAAATTTTTGAGATTTATGGGGGTATTGCTGTTTAACCAGCCCAAAACGAGTTAACGCTTGGTTTTTTAAACACCCTTATTACTGACAAAAATGATCCTCGGTGAATTCCACTCCCAGTAAAGGAAGTTATATTTATCTCTCGTGTATTGTTTGGGTGCAGTGGGGGCCTGAAACCGGCCTATTTCATCAAAATTTCGATGTTTGGCAGCCTGTGGAGGGTTACCATATGCATCGCCTGATATATCGTGTGTATCAAAGGGCGTGTCACAGACAGGTCTAGCAATGACGAATGTACAAAAAAAATCTACAAGACGTGTTTCGAGAAAGTACCGATAAACCCCAATTTTGGCAGTTTTTTGCCAATTCTGAGGAAATAAGGGTTAAATCGAAAATTCCGCTTCGGTACGTTTTTAGATTTTGTGGCCCTCTATGCGTGTGCAAAATTTCGTGAAAATCGGTTCGAAAATGGCTTCTGAATCGTACGGACAAAATGTGTGGAAAAAAAAAAAAAAAAGAAAAAAAAACCCAAACCCCCCCCCCCCCCCCCCCCAAAAAAAAAAAAAAAAAAAAAAAAAAAAATAATCCGTAGAAAAACAATAGTCTTTTCCAGAGGGAAAAGCCTAAAAAGTGTGACTTTCATATTGCACATTTTAGTGAATAATTCCAAAGTAATTTATCGATAGGGTCAGGTTAAAAAAATGAAATTAATTTGACGATGCATTTTTATTGTACACTGAACTATCAGAATTACTCCGAAATTATCCGCTAAAAAGTGCAACTTTCATATTGCACTTTTTAGTGAATAATTCCGAAGTAATTTATCGTTAGAGTCAAGTTAAAAAAATTAAATTAATTTGACGATGCATTTTTAGCTCAACTGACTGAAAGTCAGTGTGAGCTTTTCTTATCACTCTTTGTCCGTCGTCCGTCCGTCGTCCTGCGTGAAGGTGGTGTTTGAGCCTCTTTCTCCTAAACCACTGGCCACATTTTAATTAAATTTCATGTAAGTAGTGGTTATATAGGGGCATTTTGATTTTTATGCCAATTAGGTTTCGGCTCATATTCAGCAGATGTGTGGGGAAAAAATGGCCAAATTTTTTGAAAATCTTCTAATGAACCACCAGTAGCAGAGACTTGATAGGTGGTATACAGAGTCCTTTTAAGGTTTAGAATCAAGTTTGTTCAAGAGAAGTTTGTCGGGCATTATTTGCCTTCGTTTAGGGAGGGGCAGGAATTTTTGCCACTCCCAAAATTTCTGTTTTCCAAACCGAGAGGCAGATTTGAACCAAATTTGATATGAGGGCTTATTTGGTCATAAGTACTTAATTTATGCCCCAAATTTTTTTTCTGTCACCCCATGGGAACCGCAGGAGCCAAAAATAGAAAAAAATTAAAACGCCCATATCTCCAAAACTACACGGCACTGAGAATTCTTATTTGGTGTGAAGCTTCCTTAGGACAAACAGAATAGAATGGTCAAAAAAAATTGCTATCGGTTTTATCATGGGGTACTTTTTGGGGACTTTGAAAAAGTGCTGAGTCAGCATTTTTATGTGTACCCATACTATGTATGGTACACATAATGCCGGCATCCGGGGTGACCATCCGTCGTTCGTCCATCCTTTGTCCGTCCGTCCATCTGTCTGTCCGTCCGTCCGGCATCCGTATCCATTTCTTTGGCATTCGATAACTTGAAAAATATTGCTTGGATTGTCAAGTTACTTTATATTTGTGTTCAGGTTACTGATGTGCCGAGCTGTATAGTTTTTGGTGTAAATCGGATAATTTGATCTTGAGATATTAACCCTTTATCCTTCAAATTGAAAATTCCTCCAATCCCTTTGGCATTCGATAACTTGAAACATATTGCTTGGATTGTCTAATTACTTTATATTTGTGTTCAGGTAACTGATTTGCCGAGCTGTATAATTTTTGGTGTAAATCAAATTGAAAATTCCTCCAATCTCTTTGGCATTCGATAACTTGAAAAATATTGCTTGGATTGTCAAGTTACTTTATATTTGTGTTCAGGTTACTGATGTGCCAAGCTGTAAGGTGTAAATCTGTTATTTTGATCCTGAGATATTAACCCTTTATCCTTCAAATTGAAAATTTCTCCAATCCCTTTGGCATTCGATAACTTGAAAAATATTGCTTGAATTGTCAAGTTACTTTATATTTGTGTTCAGGTTACTGATGTGCCGAGCTGTATAGTTTTTGGTGTAAATCTGATAATTTAATCCTGAAATATTAACCCTTTATCCTTCAAATTGAAAATTCCTCCAATCCCTTTGGCATTCGATAACTTGAAAAATATTGCTTGGATTGTCAAGTTACTTTATATTTGTGTTCAGGTTACTGATGTGCCGAGCTGTATAGTTTTTGGTGTAAATCGGATAATTTGATCTTGAGATATTAACCCTTTATCCTTCAAATTGAAAATTCCTCCAATCCCTTTGGCATTCGATAACTTGAAAAATATTGCTTAGATTGTCTAATTACTTTATATTTGTGTTCAGGTTACTGATGTGCTGAGCTGTATAGTTTTTGGTGTAAATCAGATGATTTGATCCTGAGATTTTAACCCTTTATCCTTCAAATTGAAAATTCCTCCAATCCCTTTGGCATTCGATAACTTGAAAAATATTACTTGGATTGTCAAGTTGCTTTATATTTGTGTTCAGGTTACTGATGTGCCGAGCTGTATAGTTTTTGGTGTAAATCGGATAATTTGATCTTGAGATATTAAATAACCCTTTATCCTTCAAATTGAAAATTCCTCCAATCCCTTTGGCATTCGATAACTTGAAACATATTGCTTGGATTGTCTAATTACTTTATATTTGTGTTCAGGTAACTGATTTGCCGAGCTGTATAGTTTTTGGTGTAAATCAAATTGAAAATTCCTCCAATCTCTTTGGCATTCGATAACTTGAAAAATATTGCTTGGATTGTCAAGTTACTTTATATTTGTGTTCAGGTTACTGATGTGCCGAGCTGTAAGGTGTAAATCTGTTATTTTGATCCTGAGATATTAACCCTTTATCCTTCAAATTGAAAATTTCTCCAATCCCTTTGGCATTCGATAACTTGAAAAATATTGCTTGAATTGTCAAGTTACTTTATATTTGTGTTCAGGTTACTGATGTGCCGAGCTGTTATAGTTTTTGGTGTAAATCTGATAATTTAATCCTGAAATATTAACCCTTTATCCTTCAAATTGAAAATTCCTCCAATCCCTTTGGCATTCGATAACTTGAAAAATATTGCTTGGATTGTCAAGTTACTTTATATTTGTGTTCAGGTTACTGATGTGCCGAGCTGTATAGTTTTTGGTGTAAATCGGATAATTTGATCTTGAGATATTAACCCTTTATCCTTCAAATTGAAAATTCCTCCAATCCCTTTGGCATTCGATAACTTGAAAAATATTGCTTGGATTGTCTAATTACTTTAGATTTGTGTTCAGGTAACTGATTTGCCGAGCTGTATAATTTTTGGTGTAAATCAAATTGAAAATTCCTCCAATCTCTTTGGCATTCGATAACTTGAAAAATATTGCTTGGATTGTCAAGTTACTTTATATTTGTGTTCAGGTTACTGATGTGCCAAGCTGTAAGGTGTAAATCTGTTATTTTGATCCTGAGATATTAACCCTTTATCCTTCAAATTGAAAATTTCTCCAATCCCTTTGGCATTCGATAACTTGAAAAATATTGCTTGAATTGTCAAGTTACTTTATATTTGTGTTCAGGTTACTGATGTGCCGAGCTGTTATAGTTTTTGGTGTAAATCTGATAATTTAATCCTGAAATATTAACCCTTTATCCTTCAAATTGAAAATTCCTCCAATCCCTTTGGCATTCGATAACTTGAAAAATATTGCTTGGATTGTCAAGTTACTTTATATTTGTGTTCAGGTTACTGATGTGCTGAGCTGTATAGTTTTTGGTGTAAATCGGATGATTTGATCCTGAGATTTTAACCTTTTATCCTTCAAATTGAAAATTCCTCCAATCCCTTTGGCATTCGATAACTTGAAAAATATTACTTGGATTGTCAAGTTGCTTTATATTTGTGTTCAGGTTACTGATGTGCCGAGCTGTATAGTTTTTGGTGTAAATCTGTTATTTTGATCCTGAGATATTAAATAACCCTTTATCCTTCAAATTGAAAATTCCTCCAATCCCTTTGGCATTCGATAACTTGAAAAATATTGCTTGGATTGTCAGGTTACTTTATATTTAGGTTCAGGTTATTGATGTGCTGAGCTGTATAGTTTTTGGTGTAAATCTGATAATTTAATCCTGAGATATTAACCCTTTATCCTTCAAATTGAAAATTCCTCCAATCCCTTTGGCATTCGATAACTTGAAAAATATTGCTTGGATTGTCAGGTTACTTTATATTTAGGTTCAGGTTATTGATGTGCTGAGCTGTATAGTTTTTGGTGTAAATCTGATGATTTGATCCGGAGATTTTAACCCTTTAACCTTCAAATTGAAAATTCCTCCTATCCCTTTGGCATGAGATAACTCAAAAAATATCAATCCGATTGTCATGTTACTTGATATATTTATTCAGATAACTGATGTGCTGTGCTGTATAATTTTTTATGTAAATCTGATAATTTGATCCGGAGATATTAACCCTTTATCCATCAAATTAGGCACTCCTCCCGTCCATTTCTATATGTACCCATACCTTGTATGGTGTACATAATGTCGGCATCCGTGGTGGCCCTCCGTCATACAGCTTTCTACTAGTTGCGCATATGGGTACACATCTGACGATTTCATCGGCCTATTTTTTAACACTGTGGGTAATGGGAAAAACATGTAAGACTACTTTTCTCCCAAACCACTGCTCCAAAAGCTTTCAGATTTCACATATAACATCTTTGGAAGATTGTTTCACATGTTTATTGAAATCAATTGCCTGGGTCGATATTTGGGCTCTCTATGGGAGCCCAAATGTTTAAATTAGTGCAGTATGAGGAATATTCTTTAAAAATCTTCTTCTTCAGATCTACCAATAAGAATCTTTTGATATTTGTTGTGCAGCATCCTTAGGGGGGTGAGATTCAAGTTTTTTCAACCCAAGTCCCTGGGTTCATATTTAGGCTGAAAATTTGGGGCCCCGTTCCGGACTTAGAAATTTTGGACGAAAATCCGGAAATTTTTTTTTTTTGTTTTTTTATGCGTTTCGGTCAATTTTAAGACAAAAATTTATTTTTTTTTACACTGAAAATTTGGGGTCCTGGTGGGCCTTGGAAAATTTTGGACCAAAATCCTGAATTTTTTGTTGTTTTTTTTTTATGCATTTCGGTCAATTTAAAGACCAAAATTTTTTTTTTTTTTACACTGAAAATTTGGGGTCCGGGTGGGATTTAGAAAATTTTGGACCAAATTCTGGAAAGTTTTTTTTTTGTTTTTTATGCGTTTCGGTCAATTTTAAGACAAAAAAAATTTTTTTTTTACACTGAAAATTTGGGGTTCGGAAATTAGTTTTTTTGTTTTTTATGTGTTTTAAGAAGAAAAAACAATTTTAGGCTGAAAATATTTTGTTTGGGAAAAAAATCTGTTTTTTATGCGTTTATCTCAATTTTGGGACGTAAAAGTGCAGGAACTGAAAATAGAAGGAAAATCCTGTGTATTGTGTATGCTTTTCTTAGGAGGGGCGTATGCAGCTTATTCAAGTCAAGTCCCTGGTTTGATATTTAGACTACCATGTCAGGTGAATGCCCTCAGGCCCCCTAGGACCTCTTGTTATTGTTCTCTGAACTATCAGAATTACTCCGAAATTATCCACTAAAAAATGTGACTTTCATATTGCACTTTTTAGTGAATAATTCCGAAATAATTTATCGATAGGGCCAGGTTAAAAAAACGATATTAATTTGACGATGCATTTTTATTGTATGCTGAACTATCAGAATTAATTTGCCCGAATAATTTTTAGCTCAACTTTGGCGAAGCCAAATTTGAGCTTATGCCAAGGCCCGTCGTCCGTCTGTCCGTCAACAATTGGATACGGCTCGGGCTAGAGGCCGTATTTATGAACCGATCTTTACGAAACTTCTCGGGTACCTTTGTTATGACCGTGGGACGAGAACGAGTGTTTTTGGGTGCGGTCCGAAATTCAAGATGGCTGCCAGCCTCCATTTTGTACCGACGATGCAGAAATCTGTTTTTTGTACAGAACTTCCATATGAAAGCTCTGATTTGAATAATTTTTTGTATGAATGTTTAGTACCATGGGATACATCACATATAATACGGGGTTTTTTCTCGTGCGTAAATTATGCAAATTAGACTAACTTTGATGTTTTTTGGTGTTACTTTCAGCACTGTAAGTGCAAATGCCAATACGGCTCGGGCTAGAGGCCGTATTTATGAACCGATCTTTACGAAACTCCTTGGGTACCTTTCTTATCACCTTGGGACGAGAACGAATTCAAGATGGCCGATGGCAGCCATTTTGTACAAAATTAGGTGCAATTAGATTTTTGCACAGAACTTCCATATGAAAGCGCTGATTTGAATCATTTTTTGTGTGAATGTTTAGTACCATGGGATACATCACATATAATACGGGTTTTTTTCTCGTGCAGAAATTATGCAAATTAGATGAACTTTGATTTTTTCAGTGCCACTTACACACAGTTAGTACACATGTCAATAAGGCTCAGGCTAGAGTCTGTATTTATGAACCGATCTTCACGAAACGTCTTGGGTACCTTTGTTATCACCTTGGGACGAGACGAGTGTTTCTGGGTGCGGTCCAAAATTCAAGATGGCTACCAGTGGCCATTTTGTACCGAAATTAGGTCTAATCAGTTTTTTGTACACAACTTCTCTACGGCTCAGGCTAGAGGCCGTATTTATGAACCGATCTTTACGAAACTTCTTGGGTACCTTTGTTATGACCGTGGGATGAGAACGAGTGTTTTTAGGTGTGGTCCGAAATTCAAGATGGCCACCAGCAGCCATTTTGTACCAAAATTAGTACAATCAGTCTTTTGTACAGAACTTATGTATGAAAGTTCTGATTTGAATAAATTTTTGTATGAATGTTTAGTAACATGGAATACATCACATATAGTACGGGGGTTTTTTTTCGTGCAGAAATTATGCAAATTAGATGAACTTTGATTTATTCAGTGCTACTTATACACTGTAAGTGCACATGTCAATACGGCTCGGGCTAGAGGCTGTATTTATGAACCGATCTTCACAAAACTTCTTGGGTACCTTTGTTATCACCTTGGGACGAGAACGAGTGTTTCTGGGTGCGGTCCAAAATTCAAGATGGCTGCCAGTGGCCATTTTGTACCGAAATTAAGTCCAATCAGTTTTTTGTCACAACTTCTACACAGCTCATATTTGTGAACTGATCTTCACGAAACTTCTTGGGTACCTTTGTTTTCACCTTGGGACAGGAACGAGTGTGTTTTGGGGTGCCTTTGTTATCACTGTGCTATGAGAACAAATATTTTGGGGTTCAGTCAGACCCACTCTGGGACTCAAAGATTTTTTTCTAGTTTAGCATCTGACTGTCACCCACCTTTACAATACTTTACCTATACATTTGTTACAGGCAACGGTCAGTATTTATGTACAGACCGTTACAATACTTTATATGTACCTTTGTTATCAGGTCATTACCTAGATGTTTGTCATTGCTGTGTCACATACTATACATGTACATGTCTTTGTCTTGACAAGTTGAGCTACAGTGGCATTGACACTTTCATTTTAATTATTATCAGAACCCAAAAAAGGTTCAAGGCCTGGGGGTGCTGTCATGATTAGCCTCTTTCTGCATAAATATATGACATTAAACACAAATAAATAAATAAATAAATAAATAAATAAATAAATAAATAAATAAATGGGCCTGAGTACTGGGCGTTAATTTCCCCAGGCTGACGTTCCTTTGTCAAAATATTTCCACGCCGAAAATTCTAGAAGCCGAATGTTCCCCTTCCCGCCCGAGCTTAGAGTTGTCAATGAAAGCGAACAAATTGTTCAACAGTCGATCGAAAATCAGATTCGGTTTAACAGAAAGATCATATCAATACATAATTGCATATCAGCGATATTCCCAGGTGTACTCTTTTATTTTCAACTATTTTTTTCATTTTGTACACATTTTTAGCTCACTATAGGGAGCTAAATTTATCACTTGCCGTCCGTCGTCTGCCTGCTGTCGTGAACATTTTTCAAATGACTTCTCCTCTGAAAATGCTAGGTCGATTTGCTCGAAACTTGGTATGGATGTTCATTACCATATGTCAATTCAGGTTTGTTCAAATGAAATGGACATGCCCACTTGGGGCTCCATAGGGGGCATAACTCTGATAGCACCCTATGTATATTAGAGAAATTACTAAAAAATCTTCTTCTCCAGCACAAGTGGGCAGAATCATTTGATATTTGGTATACAGCATTATGGGGTGGATCTGATTCAAGTTTGTTCAAATCGGCCTCCTGGATTCATATTTGGGCTCACTATAGAAGCCCGAATTCAAACTTAGTACATTTCAGGCAAATTTCTTAAAAAATCTTCTTCTCCAGATCCAGCAGACAGAATCTTTTGATATTTGGTATGCCACATTATGGGGTGGATCTGATTCAAGTTTGTTCAAATTGTCCCCCTGGGTTCATCTTTGGGCTCAGTATAGGAGCCCAAATTTGAACTTAGTGCATTTCAGGTAAATTTCTTTAAAAATCTTCTTCTCAAGATCCAGCCGGGGCACAGTGGCTCAGTAGGTAGAGGTGCAAGCTGCAAGCCGAGAGGTCCTCGGTTCTAATCCCACCCGCGACAACCACCTTGTGTCCTTGGGCAAGACACTTCACCCCCATTGCCCATCTGGTGACGTCGTGGACTAAGGCGTACTGCACGTCGATGGTGCACATGTCTTCAACCAATGCTAACCCTGCTTGTGTGGAGTTAGTGCGTTGGGGAGCTGACAGTTGTTCGCTGTTGCTTGGTGGTTCTCTATGGGTATTCCGGCTTCCTCCGCCCGTAAAACTGTCATGGTCATGATTAGCCATTGTGCAGAAAAATGTGACCTTAAACTCCAATAAATAAATAAATATTCTCATGATCCAGCAGGCAGAATCTTTTGATATTGGGTATGCAGCATGCTTAGGGGGTTAGATTCAGGTTTGTTCAAGTCAAGTCCCTGGGTTCATATTTGGGCTCACTGTGGGATCCCGAATTATAACTAAGTTCAAAATGAGGACTTTTCTTTAAAAATCTTCTTCTTCAGATCCAGCAGTCAGAATGTTTTGATATTTGGTATGCAGCATCCTTGGGGGGGGAGGGGGGGGGGGGGGGGGGAGATTCAAGTTTGTTTAAGCCATGTCCCTAGGTCCATTTTTGGGCTCATTGTGGGAGCTTGAATTGAACTTAGTTCAAAATGAGGAATTTTCTTAAAAAATCTTCTTCCGATTCAGTAGTCAGAATGTTTTGATATTTGGCATGCAGCATCCTTAGTGGGGTGAGATTCAAGTTTGTTCAAGCCAAGTCTCTGGGTTCATATTTGGGCTCACTGTGGAAGCCCGAATGATAACTTAGTTCAAAATGAGAAATTTTCTTTAAAAATTCTCTTTTTAGTCGAGTTGTGACGAAGTCAAACTCGACTTATAGTTTGGTGAATGGCGGGCGGGTGGGCGGGCGGGCGTAAACAATTGGTTTCCGGATGATAACTTGATAGTGGTTCAACTCACATTCATTAAACTTCATACGTAGGTTGGTCTTGGTGGGAGGAAGAACCCTATTGATTTTGGACATGCTACGTCGAAGGTCAAGGTCACAGTGACCTTGAACAAAGTAAATCTTAAACAATTGGTTTCCGGATGATAACTTGATAATGGTTCAACTCACATTCATGAAACTTCATAGGTAGATTGGCCTTGGTGAGGGGAAGAACCCTATTGATTTTGGACTCGCTACGTCAAAGGTCAAGGTCACAGTGACCTTTAACATAGTATATCGCAACAATTGGTTTCCGGATGATAACTTGATAGTGGTTCAACCTAGAGTCATGAAACTTCATAGGTGTGTTGGCCTTCGTGCGAGGAAGAACCCTATTGATCTTGGACTCACCAGGTCAAAGGTCAAGGTCACAGTGACCTTGAACATAGTATATCGCAACAATTGGTTTCCGGATGATAACTTGATAGTGGTTCAACCTAGAGTCATGAAACTTTATAGGTGTGTTGGCCTTGGTGCGAGGAAGAACCCTATTGATCTTGGACTCACCAGGTCAAAGGTCAAGGTCACAGTGACCTTGAACATAGTATATCGCAACAATTGGTTTCCGGATGATAACTTGATAGTGGTTCAACCTAGAGTCATGAAACTTCATAGGTATGTTGGCCTTGGTGCGAGGAAGAACCCTATTGATCTTGGACTCACCAGGTCAAAGGTCAAGGTCACAGTGACCTTGAACATAGTATATCGCAACAATTGGTTTCCGGATGATAACTTGATAGTGGTTCAACCTAGAGCCCTGAAACTTTACAGGCGTGTTGGCCTTGGTGTGAGGAAGAACCCTATTGATGTTGGACTCACCAGGTCAAAGGTCAAGGTCACAGTGACCTTGAACATAGTATATCGCAACAATTGGTTTCCGGATGAGAACTTGATAGTGGTTCAACCTAGAGTCATGAAACTTCATAGGTGTGTTGGCCTTGGTGCGAGGAAGAACCCTATTGATCTTGGACTCGCCAGGTCAAGGTCACAACTCGACATTGGATCTGTGATCCTGAGCGGCATTTTTTTTAGATCCACTGGTCAGGATCTTTGTTTGGATATTTGGTATAAGCTTTTCTTAGGAGGGGCAGATGCAACTTGTTGAAATCAATTTCCTGGGTTGATATTTAGTCTACCTTGTCAGGTGAGCGCCCTCAGGCCCCCTGGGGCCTCTTAAAGCACTCGTTCGCAATTGACATAGGTTTGTAACTGTATGTCTTGTTTTCACAGTGTAATGATAATAACATAACACTTTGGCCAGCCGCTGATTTGTCGCGGTTCTCAGACGAGAAGGCCATGGTTACCCCTGAACTCCCAACTGCCTCCCTATTCCCACGCTTCTCTCCAGTGGGTAGTTCTCTACTAGCTCCCTCACTTGGACCATCCACCCCGTCTTGATATTTGAGTTGAGTGTAGGATGTGCGATTCACTTTTCAGATTAAGAAAATGTGACGTAATTTTGACAAGTTATCAATTTTTCCTTTTTGTAAATACAAAAATGACCATATATATACCTGTGCTTGCAAATTGAAATGATAAAGAAATAAATATTTTTAAACAGAGTCCTATTGTATCAAGACGTGTTAAAAATTACTTCCAGTTACATTTCTGTTGGCAGTCGTTTTTTGGATTAATCATGTGGACACTGCAGTCCGGCATTATCATCGTTCAGTAATCTTTCCACAGAAGTCCACAGGCTTTTTCCCACAGAACTACATGCCCACAGAAGTCCACAGAAATTGGTATTAAACTGATTTCTGTGGAAAACCAGTGGGTGCCCACTGTGGACATGTGGAAAAGTTCCCGCCCACGGCAACTGTATTGTACTGTTCAGCCATTTGAAGTTGTAATTTGATTTCAATAAATTTTGAACTTCCATTAAATCACAATTTTTATTATTACTTTTTCACTTAGAAATTGTGTCAGTCCGAGCCAAATTTTGTCTGTTCAGCCTGTATCTCAAGTATCGAATGTTCTACTGCAATGAAATTTGCCATGAACACTGCTTATGGTATAGGCTTTAAAAAAGGGATTCAACGATATTTCTCACATTCTCCTTCTTAGAGTTATCCCCCATTTTTAACTTAGAAATTGTAGAAAATAGACATTATTTGTCTGTTCAGCCTGTATCTCAGGTGTGGGTTATCGGATTTCAGTGAAATATGGCATGCAGTTTGCCTATGACAAAAGCTTCTGCCTCATTGCATAAAACTTCCAACCACCAAACAATTTACCATACCTTTTGACTTAGAAATTGTTGAAAACTTTCGAAGAAAAGGGGGGGGGGAGATATACTGGATTGCATCTGTTTGTCTGTGCATCCGTCCATCAGTCCGTACAAGAATATTCATAAATAATATTTGTAGGTCATAGGTATGCCCACACTAGGCGGTACACCACGTGGGGTATGCACCAGACGACAGTCCAGCTCTTGTTCAGTTTCTTTTTCAGAGGAACAAGAACATGGTGACGGTAATGTGACACCCACCTAAAGTGTGCTACTGTCGTCGATGAGCAAACAGAGCTAGCTGCTAAGGTGCTCATGAATATTAGGCAAGGGAAAAGGCCACTGGGCGGTGATCTTAAACCTTTGCTGGCAGCTCGACCGGTGAAGCGGTTACTCCGTCCGTGGGAGCTGTAACACCAGGTATGTCGGTTGCGGTCGAAGGAAGTGTAGTGGGTAGAGCAAGCACCTTAAAAACAAAAGCTCACCCAGCGACGACGGAACTAGGGAGAAAGCCAGCAAGTTTCTTGTCGGGAGGGTCGGCTAGGTCTGAAAAGGCCGCGAGCGGGAGAGGTCCCTCTCTAACCCAGCAACATCTGGGGCCAGATGTTATGAAAAACTTAAAGGGCCGGAACATACGTCCACTCCTGCCACTCAGTCTAGACTGCAGCTGGCCTCGGCGAGGACATTCCTTCTTCTGCTGCGATCACTACGCACACATGACCGCATCCTAGCTACCCAACTTTGGATATCCAGCCTGGTGCGCGAAGATGGAGCCACTCTTTGCCCGTGAAGTCGGACTGTCCGGTAGCTAGGGAACCGAGGACTCGATCATCGGGATGTTCGGAGAAGAGATCCATCTCACAAACGCCATCCCAGAAGAAACAGAAAACCGCTGCTCCTCAGGCCTCGATGACGGACTTGCAGTCGCAGATTGCTCAGCTGATCGCAGCATCCCAGCAAGTGCGGGAGCAGCCTCCATCAGACTCCGAACCTGAGCTGTCGGATGGTGCTGGGTCGGTCCAGTCGTCTGTTCACGCAGATGTAATGGACCGAGATTTTCAACTGATTCACTTGGATGGTGAAAGGGATAAGGAAGAGGATTACCCTTCCCTTTCGGAACAACATATGGTTGCGATGGATTTTATCCATCAATACTACCCTGAGTTTGTTCCACCGAATCAGCAAGCTGCGACAACAAGAGAGCAACCACTTGTGTCTCTAGACACAGACTTTATACGGAGGAAGGAAGGAAGAAGTTCTTTCTTTCCCGGTTCAGTCTAGTCAGGTGTTGCAGGCCTTCGGCCATGTAGACGACGCCGTATTGAACCTCTTGAGTGCGGGGAAAAAAGGCGGTTTCTTGTCAACATCTTCCTTAAATATGCCGTTCCTTGGACCACGTTCATTTAAAACGGTTGGAGAAGATGTGCAGAGAGCTCCACTGCATTTGGATGAGCAGGCCAGGGATTTAGATATATCTTTACCTGCTTCATTCAGCATTCGCTCAGATGTAATGGAAACTGCAATTTAATCGAATAGTGCGAATTTGGACGCAATGTCCTACACAGATCACCTTACCAGAGCTATGGCTCAAAATCTCAACGGGAAGGAATTTGAGGACATGTGTACTTCGCTTAGAATTCTTTCCAGGGCAGTCATGTATGCCATGTATAACTCCGCCCTGACAGTGGCTAATCTGGAGTTAATTAGACGTGATGCTGCCCTTGTGTCGACATCACTTATAGATGACAAGGTGAAAAACTCTCTCCGGGTCGCTCCGGTCTCTGGACATACTATCTTTGACGACAAGCTTTCATTAGTATACAAACAAGCTACTAAGAAAGCATCCAGTGCTCTGCTATTGAAGTTGGCATCTCAACAACCCACTTCAGCAGACTGGAGTTAGCGAGGACATTCCAAATCAAAATAATCAAAAGGGAACTCCTCGCGAGGGTACAAAAAACCCTCATACAATTACTCCGGAGGTCGTCAATATAACGACTTGGGAAAGCAGCGTAAGTCTGAGAGGGATTATCGGTCAAATAGCCGACGGGGCGAGGGTCAGGTAGTTTCACCTCCCGTAAGCATCGCAAGTACTACAGGTGATGTTCAAGACCTCTATTGCTTGCCAGTTGGCGGAAGGTTATCAAACTTCGTGAGAAACTGGATAGCAGAAAAAGTCGGATCTAGCTCTGTCCAAGTCATTCACTCACTTGGGAATGAGCATTCAAGACTCACAACAATCTGGTTCGTCTGCCGTTACCCACAGTAAAATTAGTCAGTTGTTATGCTCACTTTTGTCTCCACTCGAACGCATTAACAGTGTGGGAATTCATGTGACTGATGAGGCTGAGCAGAGCGGCTGCGGATCTTATTCCGTTGGGCCATCTGCACATATGTTCCCTCCAGATATTCTTTACTCAGATCTGGAGTGTGAAGATGCATTCGCTTGAAACCAGTATTGCTTTAACGGACCTAGTAAAACAAAAGGTTCAAATTTGGGCAGATCTTCAGTGGTTAACTCAGGGAGTTCTGCTGCAACTGCTGGATGCGGCTTTCACGATTATGATGAATGCGAGTCAAACGGGCTGGGGCGCAACCCTAAGTCCTGCAGACTTGAAGTGTCAGGTTCTTTGGGACTCTTGGTTCCTAGAAAAGCACATAACATCAAAGAGATGATGTCAATATGGCTAGCACTTCAGCATTGGATTCGCCAAATAGCGAACCTCCACGTTCAAATTCTGTCAGACAATTCGACAGTAGTTGCTGACCTCAGGAACCAGGGTGGCACTCATTCGATTCCATTTGGCGAATAAACGGAGGGGATTCTCCTATATGTCATGAATCATGGCGTTCATTTCTCTGTCCGTCATATACTGGGCCATCTGAACGTAGCAGCAGACTCGCTCTCTCGGAAAGGCTGCCTGTTGCCAGCGGAATGGACTCTCAACAAGCGAATATTCAGACAGATTTGCTACCAGTGTGATCATCCCATGATAAATCTTTTTGCGACACACCTGAACAATCAGTTACCAACGTTCGTGTCGCCATGTCAAGATCATCGAGCGTACGTAGTAGATGGTCTTGTCAATTTCATGGGAAGAAATGATAGGATACACATATCCTCCAGCTGCGTTGATTCAGCAGATTCTGTTAAAGATCAAACAGTCTCGTTGCAAAATCCTGCTAGTAGCACATCTGTCGTCACAGAAACCTTGGATCAATCTTCTCAGGTGTCTGTTATGGGACATTCCCCAGAAGCTTCCTCAGTGAGAGGACCTTCTTTATCAGGGGAAGTCACGTGCACTGCATCACAACCCGGAAGGTCTTAACCTTCACATATTTCTGTTGTGCTGTCCTTGCACGGAAAACAGTTTACAGGATGTGCAGTGGACGCAATTTCTAACTGCAGGAGGTCCTCCTCTACGTTGAACTACATAGCGAAGTGGAGGGTTTTCTTCTGTTGGTATAAGGATCAGTTGATAGACGTATACTATCCGTCCATACCAAATATAGCTGATTTCCTGGTCTTCTTGTTTGACGATCTCAAACTGCAGCCTGTCACTATTAAGGGCTTTTGGTCTATGTTATCAGATACTTACGCTCATCATGATACACCCCTATTTGCTGATTTAATTGTTCTTGCCAGATCATCTATATAAAGTGTAAACAAAGTCGGCAACAAATTGTCCCCTTGTTTTATTCCTGATCTCCACAAAAATGTTTCTGTAACACTATTATTTACTCTTACACAGGATTCAGTCAACTGATACGTATTTCAGATTGAGCGGTATATGTTCCCATCAACCCCAAGCTTTAACAGTTTAAACAACAACATATTTCAATCAATACGGTCAAATGCCTTCTGAAAATCAATGAACGAAGCAAAAATTACATGCTTGCGTCGAATCAACACAGTGATTTAATAAATATTTTCTATGCACAAGCACTTTGGCCTAAATCCACACTGCTCGTCTACAATTAATCCATTATTATCAGCATATGTCATCAACCTGTTGTTCAGCACTGCAGGATACAGTTTACAGCATGTTGATAAAAGAGAAATACCCCGATAATTCAGTGGGACTCTTGGGTCAAAAGATTTATTTTTTGGTATTGGGCAAATAATAGATTTTTTCCAAAGAGATGGTATAATGCCAATTTCAAAAACAAACTGAAACAGACTGCGTAGTACCTTAATTACATTTGGCTTCTTTAATGCTTCATATGGGATTTTATCACAACCTACAGAATAACCCTTTCCGGCCTTTCTGACAACTTTTTCTATTTCCCATAATTCAATTTGACTTATTGAGGAACAGATTGGACTCATACAACAGATACAAAAAATTATTCTCAATGAATAATTTTTCTTGTAAAATTTTCTGCAAGAAATCTATATCAACATTTTCCCCTGTATTACTCGGGTTATGTAAATCCTTGAATGCAGTAGCCCATTTATCTAAACCTTCAGATTTTTCCTTAATCAATACATCATTATCACATAACACCTCTTTGGGAATCTGAAATTTTTGTTGCCCCGGTCCTAAATTTTTGATTTTATCCCAACAATTTTGGGTGTTCATCAGTCAAGGCTTTGATCTCAATCATCAAGTTACTTTTTATATTCCCGTTCATAGAAACGTAACTTTGTGTTAAAGATTCTATGTGCTGATATGAACTTTCCGAAAGCATCTTTAAAATTTTTATGATTTTTCTTTCTATTCAAAAATGTTTTTTCCTTTTCATTTGTATGTTTCCATAAAACTGCATGATCATGATTCCAAAAGGGTTTCATATATTTAAATTTTTATTCCCCCCCCACCCCTCCCCGACTTAGGTTGGGTGGCATATAGTGATTGAAGTGTGCGTGTGTCCATCCATGTGTGTGTGTGTGTGTCCGAGCCAATAACTTGAAAATGGTTAGGGCCACAGTCATCAAACTTCACACAATTATAAAGGACCATGGGAGGATGTGTCACACACCATAGTCGGGTTCGTATCTTCAAGGTCAAGATCACATTTCAAGGTCACGCTAAAAATCGGTCAGTATTCGTGTCTCAGCCATAACTCAGAAATGAATCATAGTACAATTGTTAAACTTTTTACAAATGTTAAGGACAGTCAGAAGGTGTGTCGCGTATAATAGTTTTCGCCGCATATGCAAGGTGAAGGTCACAAGGGTGGGGGGGGGGGGGGGGGTGGCATGTGTTACTTTAGTAACATTCTTCTTGTTTTGTAGATTTTGGGGGTCGCAGGCAATCAAAATATGGGACACATAATTTAATTTCCTTTATAATCGTGTTTACAAGTTGCTCATACAGCACATCTACCCCCTTCTGTGTCTCATGGCAACATTCTAGTCCAGAAATAATGTCATTAAGGGAGCATAATGCTAACTCCTAGTTCATGAAACGTTCAGGTGGTGGATTTTTATACAGACACTCATATGAGCGGGCCATATTATGGTATGGCAATGTCCGTCTGTCTGTCTGTTCGCCCATCCGTTAGCTTTTGATTGTCCACTCGATAACTTGAAAACAATACACCCAACAGATACTGTTTCTTCATGGTTGATTAGTCATGACTAGAGGATGGTTCCTTTCGATAACCAGCATTCTGGCATATCCAATATGGCCACCACAGCAGCCATCTTGGATTTTCAGGGACTTTTGATTGTCCACGCGATAACTTGAAAACTATAGATCCAACAGATACTGCTTTTTTATGGTTGATTAAGCATGACTAGAGGATGGTTCCTTTCGATAACCAGCATTCTGGCATATCCAGTATGGCCACTACGGCTGCCATCTTGGAGTTTCAGGGACTTTTGATTGTCCACGTAATAACTTTAAAACTATAGATCCAACAGATACTGCTTTTTTATGGTTGATTAAGCATGACAAGAGGATGGTTTCTTTCGATAACCAGCATTCTGGCATATCTAATATGGCCACCATGACAGCCATCTTGGATTTTCAGGGACTTTTGATTGTCCATGTGATAATCCAACAGATACTGTTTTTTTATGGTTGATTAGTCATCACTACAGGATGGTTCCTTTCGATAATCAGCATTAGTGTCTGTCCATCCATCCGTTTGTCCATCCATCCATTAACTTTTGTTTGTCCATGCAATAACTTTAAAACAATACATCCAACAGATACTGTTTTTTATGGTTGATTAGTCATGACTAGAGGATGGTTCTTTTTGATAACCAGCATTCTGGCATATCCAATATGGGCACCATGGCAGCCATCTTGGATTTTCAGGGACTTTTGATTCTCCATGCAATAACTTGAAAACAGTATATTCAACTTTAATGAGTCATAAGCCAGAAATGTACAATTAGGAAGGAATTATTGACCTTTTGTTCAACTAAAAATTTCTTCACAAGCACAATTTCTTCATAGGTGGCCGTATATTGATCCACCACCTGGCGGTGCTTGTTTAATTTTGTTTGGCTACTCGGGTGTGACCCTTCCATTTTGTGCCCAAGAACCGGTCGATTAATATCAAGGTCAAATGTCAGAAAACTATGGTCCGGAGGTTTGCTTCTTTCTCCAATTAGGGAAAACAAATTAAATTTCTCATATAAGAGATAACTGAAGATGTAGTTGGAAATTATCACATTTGTCTAAAGTTTTATGAGATACAGAGATCTAATCTACAACAGATTTTCCCTTCGAACTTACTGATGTAAAGTTATTATGACTTTTATTAAATCTTCCATTTAAGCAGAAAATTTTCGCATCTTTCAAAACTCAACAAAAGTGTGACCGTGTTGATTAACATTGTTATCAAGTGAATCCCGTTTACACACCTCATCAATTTCTTCTTATAAACTGGTAACTCACCTATACGTGCATTAAGGTCACCACCCAATACAATTGGAAGATCATCACAGTGTATGTATATATCAGTTAAAATCCGACAAAAGAACGCCTCAGCATCCCTCCCCCAGGGTGAGTTTTCCGGTGGTAAATAACATGAAAACAGTATAAAATCCCCATCACCCTCCTCGGTTTTGAAATACAAACAAAGTAGCTCATCGACAGATTTATCAATTATGGATATGTTGAAATCATTGTTCATCTGTGATATTAATGAAATATATCATGAAAATGTTTATTTCCCTAAAAATTGTTCAGGAATATTGTGACGGCTATGTCCATCTGTCTTTTTGTAGACATAAGTGGTTAGTGATGAACCAATTATCAAAACTTGCTATCAACCGATTACCAGTTATTTCTCTGCTGATTATGCCGATTCCGATTCCGATGGTTGAAGTAGGACACTGAAGAAAATCTGTTGGGGCCTGTTATACCACAGAATTTCATTGATAAATCATCAATTACGAAAGCTTAATGCCACATAAGTTCTCAGAGTATGCATATTTAGTGCTGGGCAATATTAGGCAAAATAATATTTGCATTTTGATTGGGCTGTGGGGAAAAGATCGTTATTATTTTACATTCACACGATATTGTTCTCGTGAAGATTGTGTTTTATTCCGGTAAATAGTGTTAATTCGGTTTTGTGTAAGGATATAATACACTTGGCTGTATTAACCAGGAATATACTGAGCACACATACTTTGTGTCGTAAATGAATAATAATTTTAATGTTAATGTGTGTTGTGAAGTCGTATGATGCATGGTTTACACATTTGTCAGAATGTATTATTCAGTGTTCTTTTTTTCAATGTGTTACCTCCCTTGATGTGTTTCTCTAATATTTACATGAACTCTACAATCTTCGGGAAATGGTGGCGATCTTGTACCAATTGCTGTTGGTAAATTCTGTAATATCTCTGCTCTGCAAATCCCTAAATTTTCTGCTATGCACTACACACGTTTTTAATGGGGAAACTGTATTGAAATGGTCAGATATCAAAGGGATTTTTAATAGTCAGTGTTAAATATAGAATAACCGGAAACTACCAGTTTTTAACTGCCAGTTGTCATAATCGGCCGATGCCCCATAACCGGCCACTTCCGATTGCCGATTCCGATTATCGGTTCATCACTATAAATGGTTTCTGCTATTTAAAATTCTACTTGATTGAGCAAAACCAAACTTGGCATGAGGGTCGCACATGATGAGAGGAAGAATTCTATTTATTTTGGACATTGTACCAAAGGTCAAGCTCACTGTATAAACCATAACTATGGATATCTTCAACCAATTTGGACAACACATGATGTATAGGTTAGACATGATGAGAGGAAGAATTCTTTTTAATTTGAGGTCACAAGGTTCACTGTGACTTCGAAATTAATTCCCCTTCTATAAAATGCTGGTTTTCATTTACACACTTTGATTTACACATGATAAGCAGTTTCTAAGAGCATTGGCACATGTTTATTCTGGGTTCTTAACCAATTCAAGAGCTGGATTGCTTGGTAACATCAGTTAGTATGGAATTTTCTGCATTCTTATTAGCTCACCTGACTAAAAGTCAGGGGTAGCAAGTGATCACTTTTTTCTGTCCATTGTCTGTTCATCCAGTATGAACTTTACATTATCAACTTCTCATAAACTACTAGGCCAAACTGAACCAAATTTTTATATGCACGTTCCTTATCATATGTCAATTCAAGTTTGTTCAAATAAAGTTGCAACACAAGGGGCATAACTCTGATAGCACCCACAAAATTGTTTTCCAAAATTAAAAAAAAATCTCCAGAACCATCAATTAGAATTTTTAACTTAACTTGACAAAGTCAAGATAAGCTATTGCCATCACGTGCATGCGGAAGTCTGTGAGTTTTTTCGCATTTTCCTTTAGCACAGGCTACACCCCATAGTTTTTGTCCGATCGTCACGAAATTCAGGTTTGATGTCATGCCTAGATGAGAACGTCCCCTTTTTGTCGCTATCGGTCAACCGTGATGGCTGCCCAAGCCCAAAACCCAAAAACCTTTAGCACAGTCTACAGGTCGTATTTATGAAGGGATTTCATTGTAACTTGGTAGGATGCCTCTGTATTATATCTAGATGAGAACGTCCCCTTTTGGTCATGATATGTCAACCGTCACCACTACCCAAACCCAATACCCAAAAACTTTTACCACAGTCTACAGGTCATATTTAATATGGAGGGATTTCATTGTAACTTAGTAGAGTGACTCTGTATGATGTCTAGATGAGAACTTCCCCATTTGGTCGTGATCTGTCAACCGTGATGACTGCCCAAGCCCAAAACCCCAAAACCTTTAGCACAGTCTACAAGTCGTATTTATGGAGGGATTTCATTGTAGCTTGGTAGGTTGACTCCATATAATGTCTAGATGAGAACGTCGCCTTTTGGCTGTGACGGCTACAGGGGCCCGAAGCCCGAAAACCTTTAGCACAGTTTTATGGAGGGATTTCATTGTAGCTTGGTCGGTTGACTCCATATAATGTGTAGATGAGAACGTCGTCTTTTGGTTGTGATTGGTCAACTGTGATGGCTACAGGGGTCCGAAGCCCGAAAACCTTGAGCACAGTCTACAAGTCATATTTATGAAGGGATTTCATTGTAACTTGGTAGGATGACTCCAGATAATGCCTAGATGAGAACATCCCCTTTTGGTCCTGATCATTCAACCATGATGGCTGCCCGAGCCCAAAACCTGAAAAACTTTAGTACAGACTACAGGTCATATTTATGAAGGGATTTCATTGTAACTTGGCAGGATGACTCAGTACAATTTCTAGATGAGGACGATCCCTTTTGGTTGCGATCGGTCAACCTTGATGGCTACACAGGCCTGAAGCCCAAAAACCTTTAGCACAGTCTACAGGCCGTATTTATGAAGAGATTTCATTGTTACTTGATAGGATGACTCATTTTTGGAATAATTTCATTGTAACTTGGTAACTTTCGTTGATATACATTAACTGTGAGGGCCACATACATTAACTGTGAGGGCCACATTAACCTACCCCTCAATTCTTTAGTACAGTCTACACCTCATATTATTATACCCCCGCTTCGAAGAAGTGGGGGCTATATAGGAATCGCCCTGTACGTCCGTACGTCTGTCCGTCCATACGTCTTTCCGTCAGGACAAATTCTTGTGTGCGCAACTCCTCCTACATTAATGAACCGATTTTGATGAAACCTTCATCTCTACTAAGCATATTCCAAACTTTTTGATCTGCTGCAATTTTAACCAGGTTATCTCTCTTGAACTTTGATTTAATATGGGTTTCTATATGAAATTCTTGCATGCTTCGAAGAAGTGGGGGCTATATAGGAATCGCCCTGTAGGTCCGTACGTCTTTCCGTCCGGACAAATTCTTGTGTGCGCAACTCCTCCTACATTAATGAACCTATTTTGATGAAACCTTCATCTCTACTAAGTGAACATGTGCATATTCCAAACTTTTTGATCTGCGACAATTTTAACCAGGTTATCTCTCTTGAACTTTGATTTAATATGGGTTTCTATATGAAATTCTTGCGTGCACAACTCCTCCTACATTTATCAATCAATTTGGACAAAACTTTTCAGACATCATCACTACTAAGTGAACATGCGCATATTCCAAAATTTTTGAGCTGTGGCAATTTTAACTAGGATATCTCCCTTTAACTTAGATTTATTATGGGTTTCTACATGAAATTCTTGTGCGTGCAACTCCTCCTGCATTTATCAATCAATTTGGACGAAACCTTTCAAACATTATCACAACTAAGTGAACATGCGCATATTCCCATATTTTTGATCTGCGACAATTTTAACCAGGTTATCTCCCTTTGACTTAGATTTATTATGTCTTTCCGTTCGAACAAATTCTTGTGTTTGCAACTCCTCCTACATTAATGAACCGATTTTGATGAAACCTTTCAGACATCATCTCTACTAAGTGAACATGTGCATATTCCAAACTTTTTGATCTGCGACAATTTTAACCAGGTTATCTCTCTTGAACTTTGATTTAATATGGGTTTCTGCATGAAATTCTTGTGTGCGCAACTCCTCCTACATTTATCAATCAATTTGGACGAAAGTTTACAGACATCATCACTACTAAGTGAACATGCGCATATTCC
Organism: Pictodentalium vernedei; assembly: GCA_031216915.1. Classification (NCBI taxonomy): domain Eukaryota; kingdom Metazoa; phylum Mollusca; class Scaphopoda; order Dentaliida; family Dentaliidae; genus Pictodentalium; species Pictodentalium vernedei. Next base: position 655,076,621 of record CM062296.1, on the reverse strand, counting down.
AAAATTTTTGAGCTGTGGCAATTTTAACTAGGTTATCTCCCTTTAACTTAGATTTATTATGGGTTTCTACATGAAATTCTTGTGCGTGCAACTCCTCCTACATTTATCAATCAATTTGGACGAAACCTTTCAAACATTATCACAACTAAGTGAACATGCGCATATTCCCAAATTTTTGATCTGCGACAATTTTAACCAGGTTATCTCCCTTTAACTTGGATTTATTATGGGTTTTCAAATGGGATTCTTGTGTGTGCAACTCCTCCTACATTAATGAACCGATTTTGAATACATGTTGCACATTGTAAATGTGTTTTTCCAAATGTAAACCATATATGTGTGGGCTCTTTAAGTATTCAGTGCTGTTCTGTGGAAGGCCACATGCAAATACAAATTTCAACAACAAAAAATGATCTTTATGTATACATTTCCTTATGGCCTTCGCCTACATGATCAGAAGTGCATTCCTCTAAAAACCCAAAGCGGGGGTATTAATCACCTTCAGTGATAGTTCTAGTTTTTATTGAAAACATAGCATACAGGGAACAGAAATTAACATTTTCCCAATTATCACAATTCTTGTCTTATTTCATAATCCTTTCATAAACATTAAACATTATCCTTTTCATCAAACATAACACACAGACAAGTTAAGCTACAGTGTCATTGACACTTTCATTTGATATTGGCAGTGTGTGTGTGTGGCGGGTGGAGGGAGGGGGGGGGGCAGATTCAAGTTTGTTTAAATTGAGTCCCTAGGTTAATATTTGGGTTCCCTATGGGACCCCATATTTTAACTTTGTGCAATATGAGGAGTTTGTTCAAATTCAAGGTCAGATCCATTCCTTAGTGTTTTTCCATAAAATTTGCTTTTCAAACTGCAGTGGAATAACAACCCTTGTAAGTTTGGCAGTGTTTGTCGACAGCTGATAGAACTGGAAGCAGTCCGGAAGACCTGTGTTAATAATCATCTGACATGGACACCAGAGTTATGAATAATTTCATGACTTCATTCCTCTGTAGTGTTGATGAACCATGACTAACTGAATGTGACCCAAAATACTTCTTTGAACTACTTTGTCAGGTGAGTGATTAAGGCTTCTTGGGGTGTCATACGTATGATTGATTCTATTTATGCAGGACATCAAAGCCTAGAAGCCAGTAATATTTTTGTCATTTGATGCAATATTCATTACAGTCAGTAGGACTTTTCATGAAGAATAATAAAATATTGATTGATCTGAAATATTTTTTATTCTTATACAAACTGATTTTCAATGTATCGTTGAGTAACACTGCACAATATTCATATTATATTTCATATACGACCTGAAAAAATATTTTGTGCAACATTTTTGTTAGAATAAGTATCTTTAGCAAGTTAAAAAAATTATTATGGCACCAATTTACAATGGCAAAAATATGCTATTGAACTACACAGCGACAGCATTTGCTATTGCCAAATGCTGTTGCTAATTCTGGGGCCTGTAAATTTAGACTAAAAACACATCAGAGAAATATATAAAAGTAGCTTTCAATAAGGGTACTTTTCTTAGTTTCAAGGTCATTTAAAAACTGAAACATCACTTATCCATACCTCTCTAGGAATAATTCACTCTGCACACATGAATAGATGAAATTGAGTCTAAATGAGAAAAATGGAGACTTCCAAACCCAGTAATTCTGAACAGCGTAGACTCCCCAACAGTACTACTCAAAACATTACATCCCACACCATCTGATTCGGGGAGCCTTCCAATTTGTGGGGCAAATTTCCTTATTGGTAAAAGAGAAAACTTTTCAAATTTGCCAAAAAGTTGATGGAGCGAACTGGTATGGGATCAATATCGAGTATGAGAATTGTTAATTACAGCTTGACAACGCCTTCTCATGCTCCCAATCAGGTTTCAGATGGTCCTTTGTGGGATGTTGTTCCATTCTTGGACCAGCATGGCACCAAGCTCCTGGACACTTCTTGGTTGGACTGGACGGGCTGAAATTGCAAGCTGCAAATACATGGTCTTCTCGATCGGAGACCACACTCGTGCAACCTTGCCCGGATAGTCTGCGTCGAAACATTTACCCCGGATGCATTCTGAAGGTCACTGTGAAGTTGGGTTGCTGTGGCAAAGCGGTTCCTACGGGCCTGAATGATCAGAAACCGGTCTTCAGCTGCAGATGTTGACCTGTCTCTGCCACCACCATGCTGTCTTACTGGTGTGCCATACTGCTGAAATCTTGCCCAGGCTTTGGTGATCACTGTATTGTGCACACCAAGGGCTTCATCAACCTAACGATGGGTAGCCGTTTGCTCCAACATCTCTGCACCCCGCCACATTTCTACTTCAGACAAATGTCTTCTTACATTTGCATTTGCCATATTAAATCATTAAATCCCAAGGATTTGGGTTGAAATGAAGATCGAATACCCTACACATCTCATGTACATGTAGACAGTACATGAAAACATCATGAAAATCAAGGGGTACATACTTTCCATGACTGTCACGAAAAGTCTGCCTGTCAAGAGAGCTAATGTAAACACGGGGGACCATCTCAATACATTCCACAATCATTTCCAACAAAAATATTGTAAATATGTCACAAGCAAATTTTACAATGATGTGTCAAATATTTGGTGCTTAGCAAACTTTGAGTAGTATATATGCCCCAATGGTTTGAGTAGTATATATGCCCCAATGGTCTGTAATCTGTCACATGTCTCATCTGTCATCCTTCAGCGTCACCCAGTAATAAATGTTTCATTTCTGTAATGCTATCCATGGTATTGCAAGCGGGGTATATGCCACCCTCGACTTTGCTCCCGTTATTAATTGGTAAATGCGTGCATGGAATCACTGTCCACGCATGGATTACGACCAGTCTACAGTGGCTGGACTGCTGCACAGTGAATGTATTTACCACCCACAGTGGATGGTCACTACATGCTTTTGTTAAATCTTATATAAACATTTGACTGTTGGAGAGATGCCCTGCATTTCACTCACATTTTAACCCTCACCTAGCAAACTGTCCACATCTGCCCATGAAATTTACAAATTGAGCAATTGAAAAAAGGATATTTTTTCAAAAATTGCAAGTAAACCATATCAGGTGACCCCTCATTGGAATGAGCTCATTGAGCTTCTTCCTATCAAGGATTACATGATATGATTTTCTTGGAATTTGGGGGAAAAAAATGTAAAAAAAACAAAACAATTAAAATAACAAATTTTTATGTGTGCATTGGGTAAAGGCTTTACATGTACACTCCATTTAAAACCCGTCTTCGTCACACTCGGTGATCACTCTTTAATATACGGGTCCACCACACGCCTATCGAGGCTAATTATAGATATGTGGGAAAACCAGACTTCAAACAGAAACTCCTGATCACAAACTTGACCAACAAACAAAAAATGTTTAAAAACACAACATTATTCGATTATGATTACATTACTACGTTCGTTTGTATTTTTCTTACAAGAAATGGCCCATAAAGCCAGCATTTAAGAGAGCGGATAAATACATTTCTTCCACATTATACCTGACCAATGAATCTGAGGCCCGAACTATTCCGTAAAAAAGTTTTCTTTTCTTCTTTATTGATTTTCGTCACCTGTTGGTTGGTTGATTGATTGACTGTTGATGTATGCTGGCCATACCACTCCTCCGGATTTGCTATTGAAAGCAATAAAAATTCACGTGTGTGTGTGTGAAGGTGTGTGTGGGGGAGGGGGGCGTGGGGGTATAGATTTATTTTTTTATTTGAGTAGGAATACTCAAAGGAAGCAGGTTGATGAGGTAGGGAAGTGGGATAAAAGTCTGTTTTACGAGGGTCGACCACCTCCTTTAGTGTCACCCTTGCCCATGAGCCTCATTCTGTAAAATGTCGGTGAATTTGGTGTGAAGCCAACCGGGCATGTTTTAAGGCATTTTCAGTTTCCCCGTACTTGGTAGTGTTGTGCCGTTTTATTTTTCTTGTTTCAGTTCGGTTTCGGTTCGGTTTTTTAAAAAAACTTGACACCCATCCTAAGATATTTGACTATCCTAAGATAGTCTGGACTCTTTTCAGTACCCCCCCCCCCCCCCCACTCTCACAGTGGTGACTTGTGCCACCACCCACCCTAGTAAGATAATCAGCAATAATTTCATGTCAGTCTGGAATGGGAAAGTCAGGGTGAGCTTTTCTTATCACTCTTCGTCCGTCGTCTGTCCGTCCGTCCGTCCATCCGTCATCTGTCATCCTGCGTGAAGGTGGTGTTTGAGCCTCTTTCTCCTAAACCACTGGCCACATTTTAATTAAATTTCATGTAAGTAGTGGTTATATAGGGGCATTTGGGTTTTTCTTCAAATTGGATTTCTGCTCAAATTGTGGAATGGGGTCAAAATGCACAAAATTTTAAAAAATCTTCTCATGAACCAGCCATAGCAGAGACTCGATATTTGGTATGCAGCTTCCATTTGAGGTGTAGACTCAAGTTTGTTCAAGAGAAGTTTGACAGGCAATATTTACCTTTGTTCTGAGAGGGGCATGAATTTTTGCCCCGCCCAAAATTTCTATTTTCTGAACCCAGAGGCCGATTTGAACCAAATTTAATATGATGTATTATTGGGTTATAAGTACTTGATTTATGCCAAAAAATTTCTTCCTGCAGCCCTGTGGGAACCGCAGGAGCTAAAAATAGAAAAAAATTAAAACGTCCATATCTCCAGAACTGCACTGCACGGCACCGAGAATTTTTATTTGGTGTGAAGCTTCCTTAGGACCAACAGAAAGGATTGGTAAAAAAAAATTGCCATCGGTTTTATCATAGGGTACAGTTTCGGGACTTTAAAAAAGTGCTGAGTCAGCACTTTTTAACACTGTAGGCAATGGGAAAAACATTAAAAAATCTTCTCCAGATCCAGCAGGCAGAATCTTTTGATATTTGGTACAACACTGTGGGGTGGATCTGATTCAAGTTTGTTCAAATCGGCCCCCTGGATTCATATTTGGGCTCACTATAGAAGCTCGAATTGGAACTTGGTGCATTTCAGGCAAATTTCTTTAAAAATCTTCTTTTCTAGATCCAGCAGGCAGAATCTTTTGATATTTGGTATGCAACATTGTGGGGTGGATCTGATTCAAGTTTATTCAAATCGGCCCCCTGGATTCATATTTGGGCTCACTATAGAAGCCCGAATTCGAACTTAGTGCATTTCAGGCAAATTTCTTTGAAAATCTTCTCAAGATCCAGCAGGCAGAATCTTTTGATATTGGGTGGACCATGCTTAGGGGATTGAGATTCAATTTTGTTCAAGCCAAGTCTCTGGGCTCACTGTGGGAGCCCGAATGATAACTTAGTTCGAGCCCGAATGATAACTTAGTTCAAAATAAGGAATTTTCTTTAAAAATCTTCTTCTTCAGTACCAGCAATCAGAATGTTTTGATATTTGGTATGCAGCATCCTTAAGGGGGTGAGATTCAAGTTTGTTCAAGCCATGTCCCTAGGTCCATATTTGGGCTCACTGTGGGAGCTTGAATGATAACTTAGTTCGAAATGAGAAATTTTCTTAAAAAATCTTCTTCTTCAGATCCAGCAGTTGGAATGTTTTGATATGTGGTGTGTAGCATCCTTAGGGGGGTGAGATTAAAGTTTGTTAAAGCCAAATTCCTGGGTCCATATTTGGGCTCCCTGTGGGAGCCTGAATTATAACTTAGTCAATATGAGGAATTTTTCTTTAAAAAATCTTCTTCAGATTCAGCAGTCGGAATGTTTTGATATTTGGCATGCAGCAACCTTAAGGGGCTGAGATTCAAGTTTGTTTAAGCCAAGTCCCTTGGTTCATATTTGGGCTCACTATGGGAGCCCGAATGACAACTTAGTTCAAAATGAGGAATTTTCTTTAAAAATCTTCTTCAGATCCGGCAGATGAATGCTTTTGATATTTTTTATGCAGCATCCTTAGGGAGGTAAGATTCAAGTTTGTTCAAGCCATGTCCCTAGGTCCATATTTGGGCTCATTGTGGTAGCCCAAATTATAACTTAGTTCAAAATGAGAAATTTTCTTTAAAAATCTTCTTCAGATCCAGCAGTCGGAATGTTTTGATATTTGGTGTGCAGCATCCTTGGGGGGTAAGATTCAAGTTTGTTAAAGCCAAGTCCCTGGGTACATATATGGGCTCCCTGTGGGAGCCCGAATTATAACTTAGTTCAATATGAGGAATATTTTTTTAAAATCTTTTTTTTTTAGATCCACTGGTCAGAATCTTTGGATATTTGGTATAAGCTTTTCTTAGAAGGAGCAGATGCAACTTGTTGAAATCAATTCTCTGGGTTGATATTTAGGCTACCATGTCAGGTGAGCACCCTCAGGCCCCCTGGGGCCTCTTGTATTGTAACTTTTTGCGTTTGCCTCTTGCCATTCCACTTTTTATTTCTACCGCTGATTTGTTCCTTTGGTTGGCCCCCTTAAAATTAGTTGTGTGGAAATGCAACCGCGGCACTTTGACAGAGCAATATTATGGAACACAGCTTTTTCCCGTGGTTATGGATGATTCGGCCTTGGGACGTTTCGGCCTCGGGACATTTCGGCCTTCATATATTGAACTAAATAGAAGAAGAACTTGGCGTTTCGTGTTTTTAGTAGGCCAAAACGTTCAGGACAAAACGGGTCGGAATGTCCCAAGGATGAATCGCAGTAAAACCTCTTCCCGGACAAGCACATCAGGGAGGCAACAGATTTACATCCAAAACACGTGGTTGGGCAACCCGTGACAAATGTTATTTTCGAATATGACAATGAAATACCAAGACCTTTTTCTGATATGATATTATTCACTGATTAATAGATAAGTAATTTTAATTAAACTGATTGACTATTTCAGACAAACCTGTTCAAAAACGAAGCCAATTGTGCAAGGTATTTCCTGTAATCAGTGAAATGTAGGCGTGTTGGCTGCACAACCCATTTTTACGTCAACAATGTGTAATTGACAACTTGTCATACATCATTCTGGAGTGATCTGGACATGCTGCAGTGACCCCTTTACACCCAGAATGTGGCGTGCATTGATGACACTGTCATTTCCTGACAAAGCTTGACATTTCAGACATTGGTAGTGCAAACTGAACAATGAAAACATCTCTTCCCAACGCTTTAGGGAAAAAAACGAAACCGTACTCATTTATCAATTACACGGTTTTGGTTTTAAAGCAAAACCAAAACCGACTTATAAAACCGGTAAACAGCACAACACTAGTACTTGGCAATTTTTCTCGGTTTGAAATACACTATGGGTGGATGTACATGTAGGTGGGCATGCAGTAGACATGGGTTTAAAGGAAGGGGTTTCCACAACAAATATACATCATAAAAAGGAAACTTGTTAAAAAATTAAGAAGCCTCTACAGAATGGGAATATCGCCTTTTTTTCCACTGAAGTGCTTGCATTAGGCCTGCTATGCTTTTTCTAGGGGATTGTTACGGTGAGCATGGGTATGAATCCATGGCGTAGCTTGTTGGGGGGGGGGGGGGGGGGGGGGGGGCTTGGGGAGGGTTGCCTGAGATAGAGATTGGCAGTTGGTATTTTCACTTCGGTTTCATTTTTTTGGGAGGTGAAGACTCGGGTTTCGGTTATGGTTTTTCTGCTTCATGCATTCTCATCTAATTTTGGGAATTTGGAAATGAAGAACCAGTGAACTCATATTCAAGTATGAAATGATAGTCTCAGAATGTTTTTTTCCAGGTGAACTTGAATTCATTGGTTGTTCATAATTTAAAATTAATATTGCAGGGTATCAGACAATCAAATTTAAGCACCTTTAGGCCTCTGACCAAGATTTTCAAGGACTGTTATACACTTGATGAGATTCGGAGACAGGAATATTTTATCACTGTCACCAATGCAAATCATTTAGAGTATTGTAACCATTACTTCATAGGTGTCTATAGAAAGAGAATTATTCCCCTTCGATCAGTGCATATACAAAACATATCTCCATGTGCTTTTGTGCTATAAATAAATATATACACGCAATGTATGACAAGGGGTTCGGAGACAATTTTAGCTTACAATGTTGCAGTAAAACTCTTATATATTTCATTTTACTATCTTACCACTAGCACATCTGGGTTTACACGTTGTGTGTGCATACATTCGGGCGAACTTGAATTTAGTACTTACTGCAGATGATCGTTTTCGCCGATTTCTTGCAGACGATCTCTCATCCAGAAACTTTTTAAGCTTTGGGTAAATTTTTATGCTTCGACTATATGTCGAATTAGGTTGCTCGTATTTACGTGTTTGGAAGCTATTTCTCTTTTGCAAATATTGCAGGTGCAAAATTTTGATTTCAGGCCATTTCAATTATAGTACATGGGACTCGGATCTTTAGTCACCATTTTAACTCAAGAAAACTTGTAACTGTCACGTGGTACACACAGTTGGTTACCAAGTTCTACTTTCGTTTCTGTAATCAGTAGATATCCATTAGTAGGGCTTGACTCCCCCCCCCACCCCCACCCAATCATGCATGATATGGGTTAGTTCTAAGAAATAACACCTGCGTTTTCATATTAGCTCGACCATTGTTCCAGGATACATAGATTATGCGTTGTATTAATGATTAATTAAAAAAATTTTTTAAAAAAACCTTGTATGACTGCAATTTCGCTGCAACTCGCGGGTTTTTTTTTCACAACCGAAACCAAGTTGTCTCGGTTACCCGTCAGTCTCTAGCCTGAGAGGGACATGTGCCCCCACCCCCAAAAAATAAAATAAAAAGTGCCCCCCCCCCCCCATGTTAACCCATATAGGGAACATCAGGCAAGAAATTTTAATATCTAGATATTTATACTTGTAAGATATATGAGGGGTGTCATCCCAACAAGACGAATGGCTGAAATATCCCAAAAGACGGTCCAAAGAAGCCGAAAACTTCTTTTTTCATTAATTATAGGGGAAATTCATGAAAAGAGATTTATAAAGTGTGTAATTCCTTAATGTTTTGTTACTCTATTGTTAATTTATTGAGTTTTTCTACCTGGTTTATATTATCTTGAATAATAAAATTCCACTTCAAAATACCCTTCTTGTATACATTTTTGCCCAGAATCTCAAATAAATGGGCTATACAGTCATTCTATTTAAATTCCTTTTATTGGGATTTGTCTTGTTGGGATGATCAGTTTCGACATTCGTCTTGTGAATAACTATATAAGGGGGTGCGTAATAGCAAATTTACAGGTGAAATATTTCATAATTTATTCGGATTCTATTTGGTGGAGATGTGGCATCATTATCGATGCCATTCACAACTTATAAATTATGGACACAAAGGACAGTCAAGGAAATTGAGTTGCCCTTCTAGAATTTCAAAATTATTCCCTGGGAAAGCAACGTGCCTCCTTCAATGAGAGGGTGCACTCCCTCTCGTGCTAGCCCCCCCCCCCCCCTCCCCCATCTGCTACGTGGCTCGGATGATGCTGTACGTCACATTTTGTACGTCCCTGATGCAGGTGCCATGAGCGATGATAACAGGTTTGGGGAGATGTACACATAATGGGTTCCAGTGAAGGAATTAAAATTGGAAAAACTGTGAAGTGCTAATAAGTATAACCAATCACCAGTGTTTGGTAATACAAAACTTTTTGCTGTGGTGCTACTGTGCCAGTCTTTTCAACCACAGTACTTGAACTTTACATCATTCTGATTTTGTATTACAGAGAGCTTACAAATTTCAACAGTATATCTACACCAGAGAAGAATTTATTAGGAAGCATCACAGTTGGTCTCCACAAATCGTATGGTCAAGATACGAGGCTTGTAGAAAGTTATGAAAAAGAAATTAATTCAAGAAACCTTTTAGAGACAAAGAAGTCTACACCGACTCCAGTGTATAAGACCATTGATCATTCCCTCCAAAGTCTTGATAAACTTGCTGAAACTTTGAGCAGTGAGCCTTCCCATAATACCTCATGTAAGTTTGAGTTTGTTGAATCAAGAAAAATTCAGGAGTTGAAATCAAAAATCAGTGAAACTTTACATGGAGGACACACAGAGTTTTTCATGGAAAATGATCCATCTGATAAAGAAGCTTCAGTTAATCAGGATTCTACAGTGTCATCTACTACATCTCCCCAATGGAAGAATGCAGATAGAAATAATATAGATATGAATGAGGAGGAGTTCATTGTGCTTGATAGTGTTTCAGTTGAAAATAATGACTCTGCAGAAGATCCACACAAATTAAGTCTAAAGGATGATAGTTTGAAGCTGGATAGTCAAAACGAAAGGAGCACTGAAAACATTAATAGATCGATGAACCATGATCAGCGGAAGGTAGAAATAACTAAACTAATGGATGTAGACATCACTTCAGATAAATTGAATCTTGATAGAGCAGTTGTTCTGAAGGATGACAGAAGAGGTACACAGGTATGTATAAATAAATGCTAACAAAATGTTTCACCTAGGTAATAGATACCCAATTTGGCAACATATACCTTTAAGTGCTCCAATAACCTGTGAAGTCAAAACATCTGGATTGTTCCTGGACAACATCAGTCCCATACTGGAGATTTCCAGTAGTGAACTGCAGTCACGGATAATAGATTTAGCAGTTAGTGCTGAGATAATAATAATAAGAATATATAAATAATAAAAATAACTAGAATTTTGAAATTGCATGGCAATTTCGATACTTCCATGTGTAATGAATCAATTGAAAGAACCAGGCAACTGTCCAGATTTGAACCTCACATTGTAGGCGCACACAATGCAAAAATTCCAAACTTGATACCTTGAACCGCTCTGCAGGAGTAGTGATAACTAGAATTTTCTATGAAAAGTGTCGTCAGATTTTCAACCTTACCGATCTCCCAAAGCAGAAGTTGTACCCCTACCATTTTTAGAATGAATATACTAGACATAAAGGCACATATCACCAAAAAACTCTAAATTCGATAAACCAAGCCGTTCACAAGTAGTGTTAACAGACACTTAATGTAATGAGTGTTATATGTTAAGGTCAAATTTTTCAACCCATAGTATCTCCTGAACCAGAAGTCTGACCCCCACCATTTTTGCATCATACCTACCTCTTCTATAGGCATACATAATGTGTAAGTCCCAACTCAATACCTAAAGCTGTTCTGGAGGAGTAGCGATAATAAGAGTTTTCCATAATGGACGTCATGAAATTGTTTACTCCTACAGATCTCCAGAACTGGGAGTCGTACGTCTACCATTTTTGGAATTAATATACTAGATATGTAGGCGCACACAATGGAAAAACCCTGAATTGGATAGGTGTAGCCATTACTGAGGAGTAGCGATAACAAAAAAAAAGTCAAATACTTCCAACCCACAGTATCGCCAAACCAGGGAGTCTGAACCTTACCATTTTTGCATCATATCTACTTCTTATATAGACGTACATAATGCATCAAGTCCGAACTTGATACCTCAAGCCGTTCTGGAAGAGTAGTGATAACAAGAATTTTTGATAAAGAGCGTTGGCAAATTTTTTACCCCTACCAATATCACCAACCAAAAGTTTGGCCCCTACCATTTGGGGTTTGTATATACTTGACATGTGGGCACGTGCAACGAAAAGAGTCCAAACTTAATATGTCAAGCCATTCCGGAGGAGTGCGAAGGACAAGGTCGGACAAAATTCGCAATAGTCCCAGCCAGCCCTACGTCACAATGCCTACCACACCTACAAATTTCAAGGCTCTAGGCTTTGCTGTTTTCGGGATTAGGATGGTATTAAATAATAATAACTAGAATTTTGAAATTGCATGGCAATTTCAATACTTCCATGTGTAATGCATCAATCAAAAGGACCAGACGACTGGCCAGATTTGAGCACCTTACATAGGTACAAACAATGCAGAAATTCCAAACTCAATACTTCAAACTGTTCAGCTGGTGTAGCGATAAAAAGAATTTTATATGAAGAGTGTCGTCAGATTTTCGACCTTACCAATCTCCTGAACCGGAAGTCGTACCCTACCATTTTTTAACTGAGTATATAGAGATAAAGGCACACCTAAAGAAAGAACTCCAAACTTGATAGGCGAAGCTGTTCCGGAGGAGTAACAATAACAAACACTTTATGTACAAAGCCTTATACGCTAAGGTCAAATTTTTCAACCCAAAGTATCTCCCGAAGTCAGACCCCCACCAATTTTGCATCATATCTACACCTCGTATAGGCGTACAAAATGCATAAAATCCAAACTCGATATCTCAAGCTGTTCTGGAGGAGTAGCAGTAAGAAGTTTCCATAAAGGGCATTGTCAAATTACAACCCCTTCCGATCTCCTAAACCAGAAGACGGACCCCTACCATTTTGGGTCAGAATATACCAGACATGTAGGCGCACGCATTTGAAAAACTCTAAACGATAGGTGAAGCCATTCTGGAGGAGTAGCGATAAAAAATATTTCATATGAAGACTGTTATACGCTATGTCAAATTTGTCAACCCATAGTATCTCCCGAACCAGAAGTCTGAACCTCACCATTTTTGCATTGTGTCTAACTTTCCTATATGCCTACATATTGCATCAAGTCCAAACTCTATACCTCAAACCGTTCTGGAGGAGTAGCGATAATAAGAATTTTTGATAGCCTGTAGTCACATTTTTTATTCCTACCGATCTCCCGAACCTGAAGTCAAACCCCTTCCATTTTTGGATTGAATATACTAGCCATATAGGCTAATATGAGGGTAAAATCCAAACTCGATATGGCAAGCCGTTCCGAAAGAGTAGCGATAAGAATTGCAGATAAAGAGTATTGGTGGCTAAGGTCATTGTCGGGTGAAATTTGTAATAGTCTAATCGGGCCCTTTGCTACCTGCACTACCAGCCCTGAAAATTGCATGGCTCTTGGCCTTGCCATTGTCGAGTTCAAGAAGGGGTTAAATGATAATAAGTATAATAATAAAAGGGAAAAATAACAATTGTAATATACCTTCATGTTAACACATGGAAGTATAATAATGATGCTGAAATACTAATAATGTTTTAACTCTAAATCTACATACTGTATACGGTAGTTGTACAAAACAATGAGGTGTAGAGGTAAGTTTTAATAACTGACTTAAAAAATTCAATGAGCATGATGAGGTCAGGAACAGGAGACAGTGTGTTCATTTCCGCAGGAATATGATTACAATCTTTCTCAGGACAAAAAAAATGTATCAAAAGAAGCAGTTTGGTGACATTTTGCCTTCCTTAGAAAGAAAGCCAAAATGCCACCGAAGCTTTTCTTTTGATTCATCCATAGATATAGAATTCAGGTCTGAAATTAAGTGCCTAGTTATCAGTGTTATCATTGTGTCGTGAATGGATAATAGAAATATAAAGTAGTTCATAGGAAGACTCATTTTAAGATCAAATACAACTCGTAAACCTTTCTTTTGCTTAGATATTTACTGAATCAAAAATAGTGATCATTAATATAATTTTATGAAGTGCTTAGTTCAATGAATTATGGTGGGTATGTATTCACCCATCTCCTGTGCATCTGAATAAAAAATAATCTTTGTTAGTATGTAATGATGTAGACATAGAATTAATCTGAATTATCTGTTTATTCTTGATTATTCAGGCCTAAAATTTAGTAAATAACGATAGCCATTTTATTGTTCATCCAGTTTCAGTCTGGAGGAAGGTAGTGCAGAAACGATTAGCTATTTTCAAAAGTCGACTAGTCGCCAGTAGTAATCGACTTAAAGTCAATTAGTCAGCCCGTTTTGCTGCAAAAATTCAAGATTACTTACCAAGTGTTATCTCAACTTATCTTTAAGGCAATGGAAGCTGTTATTGCTTTTATGATGTATTAAATACGGGAATGTTGCGTCCTGGACTTTTCTTGGTCACTGCAGGGGTTTCATTTTTAGCCCAACTGTTTTCAGTGAGGGGTATAGTCATGACTTTTGTCCGTTCGTCCTTCTGTCCATCTGTTAACATTTAGAGTTTCGGTTAAAGTTTGTGGTTAAAGTTTTTTTTACTGAAGGTTCAAGTGTTTTTTTTGTTTTTTTTTTCCTGTTTAGTTAACATTTGGAGTTTTGGTTAAAGTTTGTGATTAAAGTTTTTTATTCACCCTTCAAGTTTTTGGGGTTTTTTTTTCTTTTAAATTACTATTACTATTGATTGTATCATTCTCATGATTTTTTTTTTTATGTTTCATGTTATTTTAGGAAATATTTAACCCTTTTTGGTAAGGCAATTTAACTTACAACTTCCAGGTTAAAGTTTTTGGTTAAAGTTTTTTTTTTGGGGTGGGGGGTGTTTTAAAATTTAATTCTTCAAACAGTTTAGTGGAATGTCACTTTCTTATTTGGGACAATATCTACTATCTACTGAACATTTCTACAGTGATTTTCATTAATATCAGCATGATTTTAACCCCTTTTAAACATGTTTTCAGACTTACTTTCTTTGTATTTGAAATTGGACTTTGCCACATACTTTCTTACTCTAATTCTTGCATGGTCAATACAACTTAATGATTCCATTTACATCAATGATTTCTTTTATCGGTTTTAGGAAATATTTAACCCTTTTTTGCCAATCAATTTTACTTAGTAGTCCCAGCTTAAAGTTTGGGATTAAAATTCTGCTTTTCAAGGTTCTACCTTTCATTCTCCAAACACTCTGTTACAATGTCATTTCTTTTTTTCATTTTGGGCAAGGTCTACTGAAGCTGTACACAGTGATTTCAAATAATATTGGCGTTAATTTAACCCTTTTTACAATGCTTTTCGAACTTAGTTTTTCTAAATTTCAAATTAGGCTCCTTTTTACTCCCTCCCACAAGGGAGGGGTATAGCACAGAGCTATGGGGCTCCCCTAACACCCCCACCTCCTCCTCACCCAGGGCCATTTAAGCAATATTTTTTCTTTGGTACAAAATGCATTTTTAGCCTGACTGTTTACAGTCAGGGCTATAGTCATGACTTTCGTCCGTCCGTCGGGCCATCCATCTGTCGGTAAACAATTGGGTTTCCGACCAATGACTCCAGTTTGGATTATTTGATTTCAACCAAAGTTGATATGTGTATTTTCCAGCTAGTAATACAGTCCATGTTTGAATATAGGTTTCACAACTCCCCCCCCCCCTCCCCAATCTCCCCCCCCCCCCCCCCTCTCCTTATTGGAATAAGCTAGGTCATGAGGTATGTTTTGGAATAGAGAAATGAAAAAATAAAATTTGAATAGCAAACTTTGTATATCACGAGTGCAGATATGGCAGATTCATTAGGTAAACAGTTAACAAAAAATGGCTCCGACTATTTTGTGTCTAAGCATTGCCATTGCTGGGACAGTCTGGCTGCATGCGTGACATCACTCTAGTTATTTTTGTCATTTTGAAAATAGATTCTGCAATCAAAACGCCGGTGTTGTTCAATGTTCATCTGGGGATGGAAGAGGAACTACCATCGTCTGCCGAATGAACGAGGCATGGTGATTCACCTAAATTTTTTATCCAGTTAAAACTTAAAAATGAAGCCCATGTCTGATCAGTGTACTGACGGGAGAAATTTACATAATGATAATATATTGTGTAAAGTCACAGGAAAGACAGAATCCACGATCGTGCAGCTGGATGTCGGGATAAATCAAAGCTGCGGGTCACACCCACACAACGTCATTGCTTTGAAGTCAATTGATGGAACGTTGTATAACTTGCATTGACACGCTTTTTGAAACATCTCCGACAATTACTGTCTTTGATGTTCTCTGAAATGTGATCAAAGTGAATAACTTTGATTGAAGCCATGCAAAAGTGGTACCAAGTTAGTGGTTACACTGATTATGTTCACATTGGCTGTCTATTGATGATTGACACACCAGTAATTCAGTTGGGAGTGGATTCCAAAAATTAATTTTGATTCTCAGTCATTGATGGCCAATACGGGCATATAATATAACAATTTGGATTGAACATGAACGCGAAAGTGAAAATAAACCTTTGACCAAATACAGAAGCAAGTGCCGTAATTGTAAATTTTCGCGAGTTGGGTTAAACTGAAAAAAATACTTTACCACAGTTTTCCGAAAAATAGGTTCTGCCGATTTTACTGGCGTCTGGCGATATTTCGACACAATACCAACAATTCCGCATTATACCGGGCATTATGTGCCGTGAACCGTCAATTTAAACGTACCGTCTCGAGGTTTGAAGTTCCTACATTAATTCGGTATTGTTTAAAGCACCGGTATTAGTCCCGATGTAACAAGATAACGCAATGTACTGATGTTAAACTAAATAACAGTAAACATCACATATTTACGTACCAGTTTGCAAGATTTTACTATCGAAATGAGTTGTGTAAGTTTATACCTAGCAATGATCTCCGTAATGAAGGTTCCGACTAGTTGACTGGCGAATTTCAGCGTCAACTTTTTTAGTAATCCAGTTGAGGTCGACTAGTCAAACAATCGTTTCAGCACTAGAGGAAGGATTCCTGGATTCCACAGGCATCAGCTGAGGCAAAAAACATCATGTGTTGGATGAACTGGCCTTCGCGGAAATGAGGGGCTCTGGGGGACTGCCATGGGGTTTATTTGGAAAAGGGCTTTGATTTGAGATCATTTTGTGACATACGGTATCCCCAAACCCTTCATTCTAATTCCGTCTACTACACTCTCTTGATAATGAACATGCTGCATTGAAATATCAGAAATCCAGTTTTTTTTATTGCTTTTTCTTACAAGGTATTCTTGTTGGCTCACCTGGCAGAAAATCAAGGTGAGCTTTTTTGTTAACTCTTCATCCATTGTAAAGGTGGTGTTTGAATGTTCTAAACCCTAACCACTGGGTTGATTCTTATAATATTTCACTTGAGTTATTATTGCAGTTGGCCATTTCAGTTTTGCTGAAATCAGTATGCTGCACCCCATGAACCCATTGCTTCAATGACATGATATTTGGTATTCAGCTTCATGTTAAAGTATAGATTGCAGTTTGTTCAAATGACAATCATGGGGGGAGCGTGGTGGCTCAGTAGGTAGAGGTGCAGGCTGCAAGCCGAGAGGTCCTCGGTTCGAATCCCACCTGCGGCAACCGCGTTGTGTCCTTGGGCAAGACACTTCATCTCCATTGCCTGCGTGGGGGCACGATGACGCCGTATACCAAGTCGTACTGCACGTCGATGGTGCGCATGTCTTCAACCAATCTAACCCTGCCTGTGCTGCATTGCGGAGTTACGATTTTGTGGAGCTGGCAGCTGCTCGGAGGTTCTCTCCGGGTACTCCGGCTTCCTCCACCCGTAAAACTGTCACGGTCATGATTAGCCATTGTGCATAAATATGTGACCTTAAACATCAATAAATAAATAATGACAATCATGAGGCACTATTTGCTGTTGTAAGGGGAGAGGCAGGATTTTTGGTTCCACCACAAATTTCTGTTTTCAGGACCGATGGCTCTATTTGAACCACATTTAGTATGCAGCATTATTGGGTCACATACTTGATTCATGCAAAAAAGTGCATCTCCATTGGAACCCCAGGAGCTAAAAATAGGAATATTTTCAAATGCCCACATTTCCAAACTGCACAGAACAGAGAAGTGTTATTCAGTATGAAACATCTTCAGGACCAATGCAATAAAATGGGGAAAATGCCGAATCGGCATGTTTTCAAAAAGTAAGCTAGAATAATGCCAAGGATGGCTATGCCCCATCCTCCAATTCACCCACCAGTACTGGAACTATCCACAGGACACTAAAGTCCCTACTTTACTAGAAACCCTAATGTAAGCAAACTAAAATTTGGAGAAAATCACCCAATGAAACACAAATTCCTCCAGAGGGTCAGTTGCGTGAATTATTTTTTTCTTGGCATGAAATTACTTAAAATCCGTAACTATTTTAAAGCAAAAAAAAAAAAATTCCCCCAATGGGTCAGTTGGGTAAAATTCTGGCATCAAATCACTTGAAATGCTTCAAAACTAATTTCAGGCAAAAATTTCAAATTCACCCAATGATTACCGCACACAACTCCATACCCACAGGCAGTTGGGCGAAAGTTTTTTTGTTTTTTTCTGGGGTTTTGGTTTTGTTTTTTTTGTTTTTTTTTTGGGGGGGGGAGGGGAGGGGTCAGGGGGAGTCAATAGAACTCGAAACCCTTCAAAACTAATTTTGAGACAAAAAAATTACCCCAAATGGACCACACCCAACCTCTTAACCCAGGGTCAGATGGGTGAACATTTTATTTTGCTCAAAATCACTTCTGAACTCATTTGAAAGCAAAGAAAAAGAATTCACACAATGGACCTCTAAGCCTTAACCCCCACCTCCACCAAGAGGCAAGTGAGTGAGAAGTGGTTTGTTTTAAACCACTCAAAATCATTCAAAACACATTTTAAACCAAAAACATGTTTAAGAATATTCCTCAATGCATACTGGAGTTACCATCTAGAAACCATAAAATTTTTTTTTTTTTTTTTCACTAAGTCAAGGGGAAGAACTGTAGAACAGAGAATGTGAATATGGCCAAATGTAAAATTGACCTGTACTTTGTCTTTATAGACAGTATGTGAAAATTTCAAAAATATATCTAACTCCAGAAACAATAAAATGTATTATTTTCCACCAAATCAAGGAGAATAACTAGAGAACAGAGAGTGCGAATATGACCAAATGCGAGCTTGACCTATATTTTGTCATTCTGGCAAATATGTGAAAGTTTAAAAGAATACCTCAGTGCAAACTCAAGTTAGCATCCAGAAACCATGAAATGTGTTATTTTTCACTGTGTCATGGAGAATAACTCTAGCCTGAAGAAATATGAACTTGACCTGCATTTTGTCATTCTAGACAATATGTGAACGTTTCAAAAAATTTTCTCCATGCTTATGTTATCATCCAGAAACCAAAATTCAGATGTCAGAGTCAAGTGATTAACACGTTGAATGGAAAATGTGAATAAAAAAAATCTCTAGAACCACCAGTTAAAAGCTTATGATATTTTGTTCACAGAATCCTTAGGGGAATCAGATTAAAGTTTGTTCAAATCAATTTCTATGGCTCATATTTAGGTTCCCTATGAAATCCTGACTTTAAATTTCGTGCAGCATGAGGAAATTGCTTGAAGAATTTTCTTCTCCAAATATACCAGTCATAATCTTTTGATATTTGTGAAACTGCCTCCTTATTGGGGGAGGGGGCAGACTTTGACACTGTATGCATTAGCTTGTTATTTGCTCAGTAGTAGAAAATTGTTTGTATAAAGTTATTAGTCCCCAACATTGGAGCCAACATTGGAGGTTTAGGGGATATTATTATTAGGGGCTACCTCCAAATTAAGGTAGTGTTAGGGTTAGGAGTGGGGTGGAGTGGGGTTAGGGGTAGCCCCAGAGTAGGGCTTAAGGTTGGGGAGGGTTAGGTCTGGGGGGGGGTTGGGGTCAGGGGTGGAGTTTTAGTTTTAGTAGCCCCTAAACCAAAAAATAGCTCCTAATCCTATTGGTTTGGCTAGGGTGAGGTTGGGTCAGGGGTGGAGTGGGGGTTAGGGGTAGCCCCAGAGTAGGGCTTAAGGTTGGGGGGTTAGATCCCGGGGGTGGGTGGAGGTTAGGGTCTGGGGTGGGCTTTTAGGGTCAGGGTGGGGTAGGGTTAGGGTTAGGGTGTGATTTTTGGGTGGAGGGGTGGGGGCTAGGGTTAAATATAAGTTCTAGGGTGGAGGGGGTGGGTTCTGGGTAAAATAAGGTTTTGGACATACAAAATGTTTTTTTGGTAGCCCATAAACCTGAAATGTTGGAGCGTCCATCCATCCGTCCATCTGTCTGTCTGTTTTTTATGTTACCACCTCTCCCTCCAACATGCTTTAAGCTACACCTTTCATATTTGGTACATGGATAAATGGTTCTGAGGGAATGATGCACGTTCAATATTTTTTTTTCAAAATCCAAGATGGCGGCATGGCAGCCATTTTTGTTGTGTTTCTTAAGCTTCTTTCTCTATTTTATGTTACCACCCCTCACTCCAACATGGTTCAAGCTACACTTTGCATATTTGGCACATGGATGGAGGGTTGGGAGGGGATGTTGCACGTTCAATATTTTTTTTCCAAAATTCATCCGTCCGTCCGTCTGTCCGTCTGTCTCTGTTTTTTATACCAGTCATAATCTTTTGATATTTGTGAAACTGCCTCCTTATTGGGGGAGGGGGCAGACTTTGACACTGTATGCATTAGCTTGTTATTTGCTCAGTAGTAGAAAATTGTTTGTATAAAGTTATTAGTCCCCAACATTGGAGCCAACATTGGAGGTTTAGGGGATATTATTATTAGGGGCTACCTCCAAATTAAGGTAGGGTTAGGAGTGGGGTGGGGTTAGGGTTAGGGGTAGCCCCAGAGTAGGGCTTAAGGTTGGGGAGGGTTAGGTCTGGTGGGGGGGGGGTGGGGTCAGGGGTGGAGTTTTAGTTTTAGTAGCCCCTAAACCGAAAAATAGCTCCTAATCCTATTGGTTTGGCTAGGGTGAGGTTGGGTCAGGGGTGGAGTGGGGGTTAGGGGTAGCCCCAGAGTAGGGCTTAAGGTTGGGGGGTTAGATCCCGGGGTGGGTGGAGGTTAGGGTCTGGGGTGGGCTTTTAGGGTTTAGGGTCAGGGTGGGGTAGGGTTAGGGTGTGGTTTTTGGGTGGAGGGGTGGGGCTAGGGTTAAATATAAGTTCTAGGGTGGAGGGGGTGGGTTCTGGGTAAAATAAGGTTTTGGACATACAAAATGTTTTTTTGGTAGCCCATAAACCCGAAATGTTGGAGCGTCCGTCCATCCGTCCATCTGTCTGTCTGTTTTTTATGTTACCACCTCTCCCTCCAACATGCTTTAAGCTACACCTTTCATATTTGGTACATGGATAAATGGTTCTGAGGGAATGATGCACGTTCAATATTTTTTTTTCAAAATCCAAGATGGCGGCATGGCAGCCATTTTTGTTGTGTTTCTTAAGCTTTTTTCTCTATTTTATGTTACCACCCCTCACTCCAACATGGTTCAAGCTACACTTTGCATATTTGGCACATGGATAGAGGGTTGGGAGGGGATGTTGCACGTTCAATATTTTTTTTCCAAAATTCATCTGTCCGTCCGTCTGTCCGTCTGTCTCTGTTTTTTATGTTACCACCTCTCCCTCCAACATGCTTTAAGCTACACCTTTCATATTTGGTACATGGATAAATGGTTCTGAGGGGATGATACATGCTCAAAATTTTTTTTTCAAAATCCAAGATGGCGGAATGGCGGCCATTTTTGTTGTGTTTTTTTAACTTTTTTTTCTCTATTCATGTTACCACCCCACCCACCAACATGGTTCAAGCTACACTTTGCATATTTGGCACATGGATAGAGGGTTGGGAGGGGATGATGCACGTTCAATATTTTTTTTTTCAAAATCCAAGATGGCGGCCATTTTTGTTGTGTTTTTTAAGCTTCTTTCTCTATTTTATGTTACCACCCCTCACTCCAACATGGTTCAAGCTACACTTTTTATATTTGGCACATGGATAGAGGGTTGTAATGGGATGTTGCACGTTCAATATTTTTTTTCCAAAATTCAAGATGGTGCCATGGCCACCATTTCTGTTGTGTTTTTTTAAGCCTTTTTCTCTATTTTATGTTACCACTGCTCCCTCCAACATGGTTCAAGCTGCACTTTTCATATATGGTACATGGATAAAGGGGTTGTGAGGGGATTATGCACCTCAATATTTTTTTTCAAAATCTAACATCTGTCTGTCTGTCTGTCTGTCTGTCTGTCTGTCTGTCTGTCTGTCTGTCTGTCTGTCTGTTTTTATGTTACCACCTCTCCCTCTGATATGCTTCAAGCTACACCTTTCATATTTTGTACATGGATAAATGGTTCTGAGGGGATGATGCACAGTCAATATTTATTTTTCAAAATCCAAGATGGCTGAATGGCGGCCATTTTTGTTGTGTTTTTTAAGCTTTTTTCTCTATTTTATGTTACCACTCCTCCCTCCAACATGGTTCAAGCTATGCCTTTCATATGTGGTACATGGATAAAGGGTTGTGAGGTGATTATGCACACTCAATATTTTTTTTTCAAAATCCAAGATGCTTATATACTCTAGTGTCTTCTGTGACAAAAACACCTTATGTCACAAAAGCGCTGTAGGGGACTAATACCACCTCGGTGGTCAAACACTTGTTTTGTTATAATTTATTGGTGAGTTTGACACTCACCAATAAATTTTAACAAAATGATTATTCATCTTGTCAAACTAAAGCTCCTGTTATTTATTACATGCTTGTTCTATGTAATCCCCATCTCCAGCAGCACTAAACCATGCAGAAAATGAAAATCTGGTCCTCACATATGTGTGGAACGGAAATCATTGACGGACTATATTTTTATACTATAAACCAATGGCCCAGACTAGCTGGTGCAAACTAACTGTTATTAAGGGCCAAACACAAATTTTGACCCCCCCCCCCCCCCCCCAATCCCCAAACTTTGCTTGCAAAACCGAAAATGAAAGTCCTATCTGGTCCTCCATACCCTCACCCTCCGCGCATGAGCAGCCTTCAGAAAGTGACCGAAACTGGCGCCAACATCATTCTTTGTTTGGCCCTTCAGTCAATAACGTTTTAACATCTGTGCTTGGAAAATCTACTTTTTTGAGGATGCCAGACACAAATCAATGCAAGAATTGGTGGATCCAAGGCTGTTATTGGATGATGAAAGTAAACAACGGTGGTTTCCTATGTTCAGGGCTGTAACTTTATAATAATTATAAAATTATTTCATATTTCCCAATTCCTGGACATTCGCCTGACATTAACATTTTTACAAATGAATTATCCACTGTTTGTTGAGTATTCCTTCTCTATCCTTCCATGAACCCTTCCTGTTAAACTCTTAAGCTTTTTGGCTAATTTTTATTGAAATTTTTAATTAAATTTCTTGGGAGTTTAACGTGTATTAGAGAATATTTATTCTGTTTATCCCCATGGTTACGTCTTCACCTTTGGGTTGTTAGGTCATTTAGTCTTGCATCTTCTATCTGATGTATCGTTTTTTCTTCATATGAAGATCTAGCTTTGCATCTGGTAGCATCAAATTGGTTATTGACTTTGGTCCTTGTTGCGTGCCTGATGTCTTGTTTCCTGTTTTTGACGTTGTTTACATTGACAGCGCTCTCAATATGTGTAGTATTTCATATTATATTGCTATATAATTGTTGTAAGACTCAATTATTATTATTCCGGTAGTGTAGCTCAAAAAAATTGGATTTTGTCCACACTTAGGCTCTATCGGGATGCCCTTAGGCTCGTAGGTTCCTTTTGGGAACTCCGGCTTTTCTTCAAAATTTTTTTTTTTTGGGGGGGGGGGGGGGAATTTAATTTTGATTTCTATCATTTATGTATCTATATATATATGTGAGTTGTAGTAGTGTTATCGTCTTTAGTCGATGTGCTCCCGTGGATTTTTGTCCTACTTGTGTACAGTGGAACTACAATGTTGGAGACTGGTGTCACAGTAAGTTGTTGGCGGTGAGGTTCCTATGTGGGGCCTCTTCCGCGATATAATATTTTTCAGTTTCTTTTTTCGGAGGAACATGAACATGGTGATGATACTGTGACATCCATCCAAGTCTGTTACCGTCGCCGCACTCGGTTGAACTAAAGAGGAAATAGAGCTAGCTGCAGGGTGCTCATATATAAGCAAGGGATCCTTGCAAGCAGCTAGCTTGACCGGTGACGCGGTTACTCCATCCATGGAGCCATATACACCGGGTAAGTCTGTTGCGGTCAAGGGAAGTGTGTAATTGTGGGTAGAGCGAGCATCTTAAAATAAAGGCTCACCCAGCGACGATGGAAATAGGAAGGAAGTTGGCAAGTTTCTTTTAGGGAGACTCGGCGAGGTCTATTAGGACCGCAAGCGGGAGAGGCCCCTCTCTAACCCAACAACATTTGGGGCCAAATGTTGTTTTGAGAAACTTGCACGAGCCGGAGCATACGTCCACCCATTGCTCGGGACGCTCCATCTAGTCTGCAGCTGGGGTCGGCTTCAGTCAGGACTTCCTCCGCTACGTTACACAAGCCGGAACCAAGTTTTCTTTCCGGGAGGCTCGGCGAGGTCTGATGAGCCCACGAATGGGAGAGGTCCCCCTGTAACCCAACAACATTTGGGGCCAAATGTTGTTTTGAGAAACTTGTACGAACCAAACATACGTCCAACCACTGCTCGGTACGCTCTGTCAAGTCTGCAGCCGGGGTCGGCTTCAGTCATGGCTTCCTCCACTACGTTATTAAAGCACACATGATATCCAGCCACTTGTGCGAAGACAGAGCCATGAAGTTAGACCATTCAGTAGCTAGCGCTCCGAGGCATCGATCAATGGGACGTTCGGAGCAGATATACCTCCGGATCTTCGTCCCAGGAGCAGCAAGCGGCACTTGAGACGGAAGACTGCTGCTCCACAAGCTTTGGTAACGGACTGGCTGTCGCAGATCGCACAGCAAATCGCAACATCCCAGCATATGGAAGAGCAGTTTCCCACAGACTCCGGAGGTGAGCTGTCGGACGATGCTGGGCCGGTCCAGTCATCTGCAGATGCAGACGCCAGGGACCAGACGTCATAGCTGATTCATTCGGATGGTGAAAGGGACGAGGAAGAGGATTACCCTTCCCTTTCGGAACAGTTTATGAAGTTATGGACTTCATTCATCAGTAATGTCGTGAATCTGTTCAAACTGATCAGCATGCTGCGACTACTATAGTCCAAACACAACGTAGACGAACGATCACAGCATGCAGATGCCGAAGGCAAAGTCGCTCGGTCTATGGGGGAGGGGAGGGGTCTGGAGGATTCTCCCCAGGTAAATTTTGAAATTTATGGGGGTCTCTGAGCTCATTCTGGGGGGTTGGGGGTGAAATTCCTTGTGTTTTTTCAAACAGTAATGTTGGAGCGAGTTGCCATGGCACACAATAGTGACAATACCGGACTTGAGAGTGGAATGCAATGTCGCAAAAATAAACAAAGTCTACAAACCATGCAGGGGAATCCAAATTTTCAAACACCGCAAGTGCCAGTCTGTCTGTCAAACTCCATAAATCGATCCTAAGATCATCCCATGTGTGAATAATAAATTAATAATCCATGTCAGGTGAACGAAATCATCGAGAACAATTGTGTATCACTTTGGGAATATACATGTAAATCCGAATAAACTAAAACATCCCACACATGTTTCGAAGGAAACACCAAAGATAAGCATGTGCAATGCGGCTCACGTGACTGTATCACATATGATATCACATGATTTGAAGATGATTTCGTTCGGTTACTGTGGCGGCGGCGCCAGTCGGAACCAGTACACAGTTTTTCTGAAGCATTACCAAAATATTGCATTGCAAAGTTGGAAATTTTTTTTTTGTTTCTTTGACTTTCTGCATTAATCTGCAGTTTTGAAATTACTCTATTAAAACTTCATTCCGTGTACACGTTTACCAGAACTGTAAATGTTTAATGCCCATAAACGAAACGTTCACGTTTACACGTGTAAACGTGGAAGCCTTAGTTCAGAGAAGATATGAGCGGTCCGGGGATGAAGAAATGTCCCTACCTGCATCGTTATATTTATGCTCTGAAGTGCTACCTCCGGATATTCATCCCAGAGGCTGTGCCAAAGATACAGAAGACCGCTGCTCCTCAAGCCTCGGTAACACAAATGCTGTCGATGATCGTGCAGCTGATCGCAGCATCCCAGCAAGTGCAAGAGCAGCCTCCTGCAGACTCCAGAGGTGAGCTGTAGGATGGTGCTGGGTCGGTCCAGTTATCTGTACACACAGACGCAAGGGACCGGACGTCATAGCTGATTCAGTCAAATGATGAAAGGGACGAGGAAGAGAATTACCCTTCCCTTTCGGAACAGCATAGGGTAGTGATGGACTGCATTACTATCCTGCATCTGTTACACCTGATAGCATGCTGTGTCTATTAGAGAGAAACCGCTGTCATCTCTGGAAGCAGACTAGGTGCGGTGGAAAGAGGACGTTCTTTCCATTCTGACACTATCTAGACAGGTGTCGCAGGCCTTCGACCGCATTGATGATGCCATATTCTACCTCACTAATGCTAGGAGGAAGGTGGTTTCTTATCGACATCTTCAATAAATATACTGTTCCTTGGACAATGTTCATTTATAGCAGTTGGAGAAGATGTACAGAGAGCTCAATTGCATTTAAATGAGCAGGCCGGGGATGAAAAAATGTTCCTACCTGCATCATTTAATATGCACTTTGAATTGATGGAATGTGTTATCTCCTCAGATAAACGAATCTGGACATGGTGTCCTACGCAGATCACCTTACCAGAGCTATGACGCAACATTTCAATGGGAAGGAATATGAGGACGTTGTTCCTCACTAAGAGTTCTTTCCAGGGCAGTCATGTATGCCATGTTCAACTACGCACTGACAGTGGAAAATTTGGAGTTGGTAAGACGTGATGCTGCCCTTGCATCGTCATCACTTTTAGATGACAAGGTGAAAAGCTCTCTCAGAGTCGCTCCAGTCACCGGAAATACACTATTTGATGACCAGCTTGCGCTGCTATATAAGCAGGCTACAAGAAGGCTTCCAGAGCACTGCTATTGAAGTAGGTGTCTCATCAACACACTTCAGCAGACTGGGGTAAGCGAGGCTGTTCTGCTTCTAAGAAAGCATCAAGAGAATGTCTCGCGAGGGAGATAACCCTCTTATATTTACCCCGGAGGTCATTATAGCGATTTGGAAAAGGGGCATACATCTGATCAAGGCTATGGATCAGACCCCCCCTTGGCCGTCGATTAACGGAAGGTATCCATGAGAGACTGGAAGTTAATCACGGAAGTTCCTGTCAAAGAGAGTCTCTACAAGTAAAGGTAAAACTCTCTTATTGGAGGGAACTATTGCGTTGACGAGACAAGCTGCTTGGGGGGGGGGGGGGGGGGGGGGGGAGAACGTAGTTTGTCCTTCCATAAGCTTCGTACGTCGTACAGGTGATGGATATGGCCTCTATTGCTAATCAGTGGACGGAAGGTTATCAACTTCACAAGAACTGGACGTTAATAACGGAAGTTCCTTCAAAGAGAGTCACTCCTAATGGAGGTTAAGGCTCTCTTATTAAGGGAACAATTGAGGTCTTCGAGAATAGATTTCGGTAAAGCCACTTGGCGGTAGGTTATCAGCCTCGCAATAAAGTGGATAATATTGCGGAAGATCAGTGGATGAGAATAGTCTCAGCAGGCCGGCGGCTATCAGCCCAAGCAAGCTCCACTTACAAGAAATACTTGTGGGAGAATCTTCCAAGAAAGGCTTTCCTTCTGGAGGTCCAAGCTCCTATTGAAGAAAAGCATTAGATGTCGAAATTATTCTCCACTTTTTTATAATCACCTGTTTCTTATCCTGTATCAGGAAGGATAGTGCATAAATAGGCTGAGATATTCCTCGGCAGATATTTCTTATGTCATTGTGGATGCTATGGTAGCTTTATGTACGGTTACAGTGGTCTTTTGGGAATTATAGCTGTTAGGAAAATGGCTCGTCATTCCCTAATTGCGTGATGATGAATAAGTCACTAATTACACCGAGATATCGGTCTTCACGAAGAAGAAGACTTCTAGCTACGTTAGTTAGGCTCTGACCGCTGTCTTTTGGTAATAAAGCTGAAAAGAAGTACTGAGCTTTTCGGTTTGTTTTTTCCCAGGTGTCATAGACTTAAGTCTTATTGTTTACACCATTGTAGTCTAACTAGAATTATGAGCGAGATTTTTTCAGTGTTATGCAGTGACATAACTGAATTAAAAATCTCTTGAGACTGCGGTCTATAATATTGGGAATTTAGGGCTGTTTATTTAACATTTTCATTCCCTACCTTGTGCGATGATAGTTGTAAGTCTCCAGTCAGTGAGCCTTCAGGGTCGCAGCTTACACCAATATATCTGTCTTATCAGCTTTATTGTCTTCACGTATAGGAAGACCTTTAGCTGTTTAGCTATGCTGAGTTTGTTGTCCTATAGGACATAATACCGTTTGTTAGAGGAGGTTATTTTCTCCCAACCGGTATGGTTTGGTGTGAGTTATTATGAAAATATGGTGTATTTGTTATGACTAACACAAGAACTATTCAAGTAATGTGGGTGAGGGGGGTTCTAAATTTTCATTGAATCCTCCTCCCCTCCCCCCTCCCCCCCCCCCCCCCCCCCCCCACTGCCAATGTGTTAAGAGGCGATTACAGGACAGGATATAGTTTCCTTCCCGCAAGCCTTGTATGCATTTAAGTATTTACATGCCTTTCATGGCTTATAGATTGGTGGCTGGGTCATGTTCTGTGGCAACCTCGTGGGCACATCCACTTTTTAGTTGATTTGTTTCCTGTGGTTCTTCGTTATAAGTCATATACGAGCATATGATTCATTATCAATAAATTGCTAGACTTTGTGTACCAGTTTGTCTGACAAGTCAGTTAACCCTTTACCCAACGTAACGGCCAAAACCGGCCAGCGCGATTCTCAAAAATCGCCAATGAATTTTTATTATTTTTTCATTTTTTGTCTCAAAAACATAGGTTATGACCCCTCGTTGGAACGAGCTCGTCGAGCTCGTTCCAACGAGGGGTCATAACCTATGTTTTTGAGGCAAAAAATGAAAAAAATTAGTTATTCTAGAATTTTTTTTGCAAGTGTCGTCTGCTTTTCATGTTAGGTAAAGGGTTAACTGGTATTCTGATTATTAAGTGTGAGGTTCAAGGCTCGCGTACATAATATGTGTTTATTAGGTGGACGCATTATTGTATGTTAGGGACCTCAGAAAAAATAATGTATTTTGGGTCGGTCCGTGATGAGTCTGTTAAACATAGCTCGATCCATTTCTAAATCCAGGTTATATAGTTTCAGTACACATTTTATCTAAATCCAGGTTATATAGTTTCAGTACACATTTTACATGGAAATTGAATGGAGATTTCTACGTGTTCCGGTACATGTATATTCATATGTCTGGGAGTATTATTATTGGAATTAATTGTACACCTGAACGGGGTCGCCTGTGGGTTGCCTTGGAAGCGTGTTTACTCTCCAGAGACCATTCATTGATATTCTTTTGAACAAGTGTATTTTGTATATATTTATCACCGGTTTTTGACCTATCTACATATGCCAACTCCGGTATTCGTTAAGAAGCGTGCAATTAATTACCGGGATCGCCGCTATAGCATCAGCTTCTGAAGAGTGGCGTGAAGCACCTATTTTATTAATAATAATTAATATCTGGGTGCCTGTTCGACGAATATATATTGTTAATTGGTACCACTTTTATTGATTCCAGAGCGCTCCCCTCTTTGTGTTTGAAGAAGATTCCTTCAAAAAAAGCGGGAGGGGTGGATTTCTTAAAATCTCCTCTGGCTTGATAGCGTGTAATTATGAGGGAAGCTGTTTTGTCTGTAGATTATATCAAATCCTGGATACAGCTTGTTTTATTATTGTATTTGGTGTGGTTTGTGGGGGTTAACCTCTCACTCTCGAATACGCCATCCTAATTTATGGGGCTTAGTTCGAACTAGTCTTTAAAATTGGGAACTCGTTGCACCCAATTAGCATAGTCATTCATGCTAAGAATAAGGAATTACTGGAATTTGACTCCTTATTTATGATATGTCTTCTCTATTATTGTATAGAGAGACATACATGTAATTCCTTTTAAATTTAATTTTCCTTTCACCTTGGATTGCAGGCTTAGGAACTATGTTGGTCTGCTAATTCTGAAATCCTAGGCCCACTGCCTTTTTACGATTCACCTAGTCTGGGCCATTGGTTTATAGTATAAAAATATGAAAAATTTAAAGTAATTTGTATGTTTTTTTACTTACCAATGGCCCAGACGGGGATGGCCCTCCCATGAGTGGGCACTCATACCTCCCCACTGAGTTATTATGTAGTAAGCTCATCTACAAAGAATGATGTTGGCGCCAGGGTGAGGGTATGGAGGACCAGATAGGACTTTAATTTTTGGTTTTGCAAGCAAATTTTGGGGATTGGGGGGTTCAAAATTTGTGTTTGACCCTTAATAACAGTTAGTTTGCACCAGCTAGTCTGGGCCATTGGTAAGTATAAAAAGTATACAAATTACTTTAAATTTTTCATTTTTAAATAGAAGCAAAATTTCACTGGAATTTTCAACAAATCGTGCAACACAATTACAGTTTGAATCCCGAGAGAAGATAGCTGAAAATTGTCCCCTGAGTTCCAATATGTTCTACATGTATGTGCCAGTGGGCAAATAGAACAAATTAGAACTCAGGGGATGAAATAGTAACACCGGTTCCCCTAGCAAATTTGGTTGGTGATAAAATTAGTTCTCTTTAGCTCACCTGGCCTAAAAGGTCATGTGAGCTTTTACTATCACTTGGTGTCCGTCGTCCCTAAACTTTTTACATTTTCATCTTCTCTGGAACTGCTGAGCCGGTGTGAACCAAACTTGGCAGGAATGGTCTATGGGAGGTCCTCTACAAACGATTCTCATTTTGTTCACGTCAGATGAAAAACATGGCCACCAGAGGCATTCTTTGATTCTGGTTTGTAGATTTTCAAAAATCTCCTCTGAAACTGCAAGGCCAAATGTTTTGATACTTCACATAAATGATAACTGGGACCCCTC
Organism: Pictodentalium vernedei; assembly: GCA_031216915.1. Lineage (NCBI taxonomy): Eukaryota > Metazoa > Mollusca > Scaphopoda > Dentaliida > Dentaliidae > Pictodentalium > Pictodentalium vernedei. The sequence goes on along the minus strand of CM062296.1, from coordinate 655,045,963 downwards.
TACCAATGATCCTCATTTAATGTTGATCAGGTTGCAAACATGGCTGCAATTGCAGCTTATAGTTACTTTTGAAACCCTGCGGGGAATCACATTTTCAACTTCTCTGGAACCACTGAGCCGACGTGAACCAAACCTGGCAGGGATAGTCTATGGGAGGTCCTCTTCAAACACTCCTCATTTTGTTACCGTGCATCAAAAAACATGGCTGCCAGAAGCATTCTTTGAGTCTGATCGGTGGATTTTGAAAAATCTTCTCTGAAACCACAGGGTCAAATGTTTTGAAACTTTGCATGGTTATTGACTTGGACACCCTCTACCGACGATCCTCATTTAATGTCGATCGGGTTGAAAACATGGCCACAATTGCATCTTGTAGTTACTGTAGAAACCCTATAGGAAATCACATTTTCATCTTTTTGTCTGGAACTACTGATCCGTCATGTACCATGTATGGTATATGGGAGGTCCTCAAACGATCCTCTTTTTGTTCCCGTTGGTTGAAAAACATGGCCACCAGAGGCATTCTCTGATTCTGATTGGTGGATTTTGAAAAAATTTTCCCCTCTGAAACCACAAGGCCAAATGTTGTGAAATTCACATGGTCGATGACTGGGACCCCCTCTACCAAGGATCCTCATTTAATGTTGATTGGGTTGCAAACATGGCCACAGGTTGCAGCTTATAGCTAGTATAGAAACCCTATGCGAAATCACATTTTCCTCTTCTCTGGAACTACTGAGCTGATGGAAACCAAAACTTGACAGGAATGGTCTATGAGAGGATGGAAATACGTGTCTGCCAGAGGCTATATTCTAATGCTTAACCCAGTGCCTCTAATGTTTGAATGAAGATCGGTACTGTCAGCAAAATACTTGTTTTTTGAGAATCTGGTAAGGGTTGGTTCCAGTTTTCTCCACTGAGAACTGGGAAAAACCACAAAAACAATGTGTATACAGTACAAGTTAAAATAAGTTGTAGCATAACCACAGTAATCTTAAGTATACTGCTGCTCCTGAACTGATAAGATCAGAATCTGACATCATTTTCTGGAAAGCTACCAGTGAGAGCTTTCCAGAAAATGATGTCAGCTTCTGGTCTTATCAGTGTTGGAAGAAAAAGATACATAGACTATAGTGGTTATCCTACAACTTGTTTTGACTTTTACTGTAAACAGGTTTGCAGCTATAATTAAGTTAATATTACTCTCAAGATTCTTATCAGAAATACTGATTGATGACAAGTGTTTGGAAAACATGGAAGTGAAGTTTTTGTTTATTTTGTACACCATCATGTAGAGCTGACTTGTCAATTATGATATAATTTAAGATATGACAAATTATTTGAATAAAATGCAGTGTTTCCTGTAACCCTTTATCTGAAAAAATTGTAATTTTCAAAATATTCTTTCAACCTTTTACTGATTTTTTTTTTTAAAACTGAATTCATAAATGTGTGGATTTTCAAGAAATCTTCTCCTTTGAAACTAGAAGGCCAAATGTGACAGGAATGGTCTATGGGAGGTACTCTACAAACAATCCTCATTTTGTTACCATGGGATGATGGAAAACATGGCCGTCAGAGGCATTCTTTGATTCTGATTGGTGGATTTTCAAAAATCTTATCTGAAAACCACAAGGCCAAATGTTTCTAAATTTCACATACTTGATGACTGGGGCACCCCCTAGCAATGATCTTCATTTAATCTTGATAGGGTTGCAAATATGGCTGCAATTACGGCTTATAGTTACTATAGGAACCCTATGGGAAATCACATTTTCATCATCTTCTCTGGAACTACTGAGCCAATGTGAACCAAAGAAGAAATAGGACCCAGAAGAAAATCTGTTAGTGACTGTTATACTGCAGAATTTCATTGATAAATCACCAATTCCGAAAGCTTAAGTTCTCAGAGTATGCATGTTTAGTGCTGGACAATATTAGCCAAAATAATTTTTGCATTTTTGGGAGTTGGGGATGGGGGTTAGATCGTTATAAACGATGCAATCACACGACATTGTTCTCTTGTGATGATTGTGTGGTATTCTTATAAATAGTGTTAATACAGTTTTCTGTAATTATACACTTGGGTGTATTAACCAGGAAGATACTGAGCACGCATACTTTGTGTCTTAATTAAATAACAACATTGATGTTAATGTGTGTTGTGAAGTTTTATGGCACATTTTTTACAGACACCCACACAACGTCAGAATATATTATTTATTGTTCAGTTGGAGAGAAACATCAAGGGATGTAACTGACTTAAAATGAGCTTGACAAACTGAAAATGTATTTGTGACAATCATGCGACTTACATGTTGCGTAACAATAATCTACCATCAAAAAAAGAGTATTTTTTAGTTTTTCTCCAATTTTAATTTCTTATTGTATTATGATGCTTGCATCATGAAGTACTACAGACTAGTGGCTGAGCGCATTTTATTTATACATGTATCCTCCAATGAAACCTTGTTCAGCACCATGAGTGAAGACTGGTGACTTCTTTCAGCTGGGAATAGAGGCGATCTCGTACTGATTGCAGATTGTAAATTCCGTAATATCTCGGCTCTGCAAATCCCTTAATATTTTGATATGCACTACACACGTTTTTAATGGGGAAACTTTATTGAAATGGCCAGTAAAGAGATTTTAATAGTTAGTGTTACATGTAAATATAGAATAACCAGAAACTGCCGGTTGTCATAATCGGCCGATGTCCCATAACTGGTCGGTTCCGATTGCCGATTGCGATTATCGGTTCATCACTATTATGAAAACCTATTTTATTTTTGTAAACTCATATATCTGTGCTGGGGCACATGGCTGTCCTATATCAATGATCTTTTCATGAGGATTTCAACAACTTTCCATGGTATTGAAGTGGTTTGGAGAGGGAAACTTGAGAAGAGATATACTTCATTTAAGTTCTTGAACCTTGAACAATAATTAAATTTTCGGGTGTCCATCAATGTCCAATCCTTTACAAAAATCTTGGAAGATTTAGGGTTTTGTACAGATTAAAACTAATTAATATTTACATTGATCAGAATTAGAACACTTAATATTTACACCAGAATTAGAACACTTAACAACATCTGTTTATTCAGTAAAAAAAAATAGCCTGAACACTTAGTTTTTAAAATTGTTGCTTTTCTCAAATGCAATAGACCACTCAAAAGTGATTTCTAACCCCCAATTGATATTTATTCAAACTTTGAAGCCTTACCACCAATAGGTCACACAGTGTTTAGGTAGTCTTGAAAATTAAATCAGAAAACTTTGGCTGTGTTTTGTGTAATATTCTTCACCTTGATAGGAATTTCAATTGAACTGGTCAGCTGGAAAAAACCCTTTCCAGTTGACACTATCAAGTCTTGTTACCTTGCCTGACTTGAAGAAGTCAAAATGAGCTTATTCCATCACATTGCAGCCTGCATTTGTTACATTTTCATCTTCTCCAAGAGTACCCCAATACCAGATTCATTAGAACTTGTCACATAACATATGTGAAGTACTGATATTCATTTTTAAGTTCAACTTAACGTCAAGTATGAGCTATTGGGATGGTTTGTGATTTGTCATCCATACGTACCTCTGTCTGTTCACAATTCTTTTAGTACATACACCCTACAGGCCGCAGATCTCCCACGATCAGTTCCAAATTTAGGGCAGTGTCTAGATGGATGCATTTCAATTTTTCCGAAGTACATTGAAAAAATTGGCCCACAGTAGCCATCTTAGATTTGGCATATAAATTGTCAACAATTCCATTGGCACACTGTATAGGCTGCATCTCTCACCCGATCTTTTTCATATTTCATATGTAGCTTTGGTGTAATGTCTGGATGGGAGATATCAATTTTTTCTGAATTTTGTTGAAAAACATGGCTACCACCAGCCATCTTGGATTGTCAATTCCATTAGCACACTGTACAGGCCACATTTCTCACCCGACCTTTTTCAGATTTCATATGTAGCATTGGTGTGTCATATCTAGATGGGAGCTATCAAATTTTTTCTGAATTTCATTGAAAAACATGGTTGCCACCAACCATCTTGGATTTGGCACATAAATTGTCAACAATTCCATTAGCACTATAGGCCATAGTGCTGCCGCGGTTAAGACTTTTTTCTGACCGGTTGACCAGTGTGTTTGACCGTGGTTAACCGTATTTAAGGTACCTATATCTGTAGTGTGTTCTTGCTTTAACTGTAACTATTATATCGGGCCGGCCAATGTTATTTACATTGACCATAAATAATAATAAAGAAGTATTCTATTTAGTCGTTGTTCAATCACCCATGTGTTTACATCAGTGCGTGTACTGGAAATCAACAGGTTTGTGGGGCCAATATGGATGAAACCATAAAAAATACAAATTCATCAAAATAACAACGAAAAAATAAATAATAACATATTAAATGTTTGCCAGCAATACCTGGAGAGACGTATTTATTTATTCCATGAACTCTAATTCACTGAAGTGTAATGTCCGGTTATAAATTACGCACACATGCACCAGGTAAAGGTAGTTTCAATAGCACCAACAATGCTTAAGTGGGACAACAATTTGAAAATAATTTGCGCTGTAACCTGCGCATTTGTTGTATTTTTATTGGTTTTTCCGGAACGTTCTCGCGTTACGGAAAAACCAACTTAATCACAACCACTGCGCAGGTTACGGCACAAATGGTGCTCTGATTCTGAAACTATGAAGTTTCAGTCACAAACGAGGCTTTAACAAGCGTTGGATTTTCTTGACAGGGATGAAGACATTGGGGTGATAAACAAACAACAAATAAATGCGAGTATTTTTTAAATCTTTAATAATAATTTTCCTTTATTCTTTTATCTAATTCACCATGTGGTAACTCGTGAAAACTTACCTATTTCCGTTGCATCCCAAACTGCCCCAAATTGGCAAAACGTAACTTGCAACTAATTCTTTTTGACTGCATATATTTAAAAATGGGGGTGCGACTTATACATGGGCTTTAGGCAAAAGGGAGGAATTCCAAGTGTGAGTTTGTTGTGCGATTTAAACATGGACATGTACGGTGAGTATAGTGAATGTAAGGTTAACCGTTTAAAACATTTTTTTGACCGGTCAAAGTTTTAACCACAGGTTAACTGGTTATCCGGATAACTGCGGCAGCACTAATAGGACACATTTCTCACCCGATTTTTTTCAAATTTAATGTGTAGCTTTTGGTATCCTATCTCGTTTAAAAAAAACTAGGCTACCATTAAATAAGCTTGGGTTTACCCCAAAATTCTTTATGTTCTCTAAAATTCTCCTCATAAATCTGTGGCTGTGATGAGATATGTCAGATTGAGTTTTCTTGTTCAATGAATGTTCCTGGGGCTATACCACCCTCCACCTATAATCAATTTGATTTTTACTCCTATGATTAATACAGTTCAACTCCCTGGGGAATCTTGGGAAGTGAAGAATTGCTTGTTTTTGTAGTAAACATGCTATGTTTTACTGGTAAAATAGGACCCAGTGAGGTGGATGTTCTCCAAAATTGACAACATGGGTATAAACGATTGGCTGGACTTGACTTTATATCCATATTGTTGTCACAGTTAGCCATTGTGCAAAAATATGTGGCCTTGAACACCAATAAATAAATATAGTTCATATTTTTTAATTGTTGTATCGTAGTTATATAGTGATTTGCATTTTTCTTTGTAGAAAGAAAGTGTTGCTCCTGTTCTCAACAAAAATAAAACATTAGAAAGAAGACATGGTAGACAGTTCCATCCATATGAAAAAATCAGACCTCCCCAAAATGGCCCTCCATCATGGTCCTTTGATACTCCATATCAGTAAGTTTGTTTTTTTTTTAGTCCCCTACGGGAACCGTAAGGGGGCTATAGGATTACACTCCGTCCGTCTGTCTGTCTGTCTGTCTGTTTTTTATGTTACCACCTCTCCCTCCAACATGCTTTAAGCTACACCTTTCATATTTGGTACATGGATAAATGGTTCTGAGGGGATGATGCACGCTCAAAATTTTTTTTTCAAAATCCAAGATGGCAGAATGACGGCCATTTTTGTTGTGTTTTTAAGCTTTTTTTCTCTATTTTCATGTTACCACCCCTCCCACCAACATGGTTCAAGCTACACCTTTCATATTTGGTACATGGATAAATGGTTCTGGGGGAATGATGCACGCTCAAAATTTTTTTTTCAAAATCCAAGATGGCGGAATGGTGGCCATTTGTGTTGTGTTTTTTAAGCTTTTTTTCTCTATTTTCATGTTACCACCCCTCCCACCAACATGGTTCAAGCTACACCTTTCATATTTGGTACATGGATAAATGGTTCTGGGGGAATGATGCACGCTCAAAATTTTTTTTTCAAAATCCAAGATGGCGGAATGGCGGCCATTTTTGTTGTGTTTTTTAAGCTTTTTTTCTCTATTTTCATGTTACCACCCCACCCACCAACATGGTTCAAGCTACACTTTGCATATTTGGCACATGGATAGAGGGTTGGGAGGGGATGATGCACGTTCAATATTTTTTCTTCAAAATCCAAGATGGTGGCATGGCGGCCATTTTTGTTGTGTTTTTTAAGCTTTTTTCTCTATTTTATGTTACCACCCCTCACTCCAACATGGTTCAAGCTGCACTTTTCATATATGGTACATGGATAAAGGGGTTGTGAGGGGATTATGCACGCTCAATATTTTTTTTTCAAAATCCAAGATGCTTATATACTCCAGTGTCTTCTGTGACAAAAACACCTTATGTCACAAAAGCGCCGTAGGGGACTAATACCACCTCGGTGGTCAAACACTTGTTTAAATTGCTGTTTGAAGGTGGAAAAAAAAGATGAGAACGTATTCACATTCACTTATTGGTGAAGATATCTTGTTATTTGATGAAAATGTTTTTGTCCATGCCTTAACCTTCTCAACCCTATTTTACTGGTCACTTTCTGTGTTTGAGCAATATTTCTACAGATGCAATAATAATAAATTCCAAATATTAATTACAGGAACAATCATCAAAAATTTAATTAATGAAACACTGGGTACAACCCTGTGCTTCATTAATTAAAATTTTGCTAATGATGATTTTCATTACCTGGAAAACGCATATGTGGACATCACTGTCCATGCATGGATTACGATCTGTCCAAGGCAACTGTACTGTACAAACTGGACAAGTCTATTTTTTATTGTTTGTTACTACTACTAACTTATGCACACACATCCTTGTAATTATTACAAGTACAGTACGCACAGAGTGTAATGGTACTCTTAACACCCATTGGGTGGACTGACACCTGCGCTGTCACCCATTGGTTCCATGGAAACACAGGCTGTCGCCAATGTACTTATAATTAATAGTCCACCTGCTGATCGCGGTTGACTTAAGTGGACAGGATTAATAAACAACAAGCCGGTGGTGGCAGTTAAGCGAAAATAATTTATTAACTGCACGACAAAATAAGAATTACCTTCACAACAGGACATTGTGAGAAACAGAAGACAGGTACATACATGTCTATATCGTCTGCAAGCTAAAGTCGACCAACAGTCAGCACTGTAGTCAATGTATGGAATATGGAGATCACTGTCGCAAACTTCTTTTCATGTGATCGGTCCAACTCCTGAAGATGGGGTCGTTTCAAATGGCTGATGGCGGATATTTTATTAACTGAAGATGCACAAGACAAATCTGTTCTCCTGCCTCAAATCACTCTCAATATACTATCTTGCCAAATGAACACTTTACATGTATATCACCACCATCAAGGACAGATGAACAGGGTGGAAGGTAATCAAAGCCAAATACAGATGCCATTGACACGTTTTTGTTTTGGGCAAATAAATGCAAGAGCGATTATTCTGAATAATAGGTTATAACTAATGGGGCAAATATGCACATTGAAAATATGTCCATCAAACAAAACCGAAAACAATGAAAAGGAAAACCCTGCTCATTATTGGGTTAAAAAGCAAAACACAAGTTTCACCTAATAGGCATCTGAACGTAATCTTAAAGCTTAGCAGGTAAACCATGTCTGGTGTTCAAAACGAAATAATAAAAATTAAGCGTCTTATGACTGCCTGGGAAGATCCATTTTGTGGGGGTACAACCTGTAGTGAGGAGTCAACAGAGATATTAGGAAATGGAATGGAACAAAATGAATAACTATAATATCTGAGTATTTTGGTATTATACCCCCATTTATACATACATGCTGGAGCTGTCTTGGGTCACATTCAACACAACGTCTGTCATTCGCTTGATCTACACCTTTCATATTGATCTGTGTAGATCAATATGAAAGGTGTAGATCAAGCGAATGACGTACGTTAATTGTTGTTTCATGTGATATTTATCACTTGACGATGCCTTTTGTGTACCCACTGCACAAAATTACTACAATCAAAATATCTATTCACTTATGTCCGAAACGGCCATGCCAAGCGGTAACTGACCACGCCTGAAGCCCCACACACACACACACTCTTGTATCGAATCATTTGTGCTTAACAGTATGTGAGCATGCCCGACTAATGTTTTATGAAATCCCCGATTGTTGAAAGTAGATACATGTAGTTGTGGTAGGGGGGGCTAAGGTTAGGTTTTTTGAGAATCCTTTACTATCGTATCCTTTCTGCTCTTTCCTCCAAACCAAAAGGTCAATATACATTTTTCGTGAGTACTAATACCAGAAGTTCAGAACCAATTGGAACATGCATGGGCCAGCCCTGGGTTTGCCGCTGATCTCTCGCCATTTACACAGTAAATAAATTTTCGTTTTCACACTCTTAAAATGTCGGAGGGGGTGGGGGCAACTCTGTTGCCACATTTTATGTGTTTTGATTGCAATGTAAACGAGTTGCATGATCGTTTATTATGTCTATATTATTATTACATATTATCACATGCAAGAAACAAACTTATAAATTCATTTCAGCAACAAAAAACCAATAAACGCTTTTCTGGAAAGTTCACGACTGCGTTTCAATTCCCGATTTTTCGCTTGCTGCAATTATTCCTACTACTGCCTCTCACTTGCAGTGTACATGTATATATCTTTTGAATGCTCACCCACAAGCATATACGATTATCTATTCGACTCATTCTGGTGTTTTCATGGTTGCCCGTCACGGTAGCATGTCCTCGGTTACTTTATCCCTAACTCTTGTGAGTGCAATGACTTTCCAGCGATTTTAAACGCAACTTGTCATTAGAACGTCGCTGTGATTCAACTGTGCTACGAGTGACTGAGGAAGAAAATATCGCTGCGCTTGCGATTTGCTTATAATCCGCTCTCCGAGTACTGTATATTCTGTTGTGTTATTTATTTAAAAAATATATATACAAACTAAGCGTTTTCTGTTTTGAAATTCTAGTCAGAGAGGTTCAAATTCTAAAGTTGAATTGTGTGTATACGGCCTGCATTGTACACAGAGGAAATATCATAACTCCGATTTTATTACCAAGAGTCAATCTTGAATACTATGTTGATAATGCTAATTAAGAAATTAATCCCGTCCGCTCGTTCTGCCGGTGTGTCCACTCGAATGATGACACTTAGTAAATAACTTAATCCTGTCCACTCAGCGAGCCAGTAGCAGAGACTTCTGATAATTTGTACCACCGTGGACCATTAATCCCCTCCATGTGACGTCCATCGACACCGTGGCGGGTGGATGAGTACCAATACACTCTGTGCATACTGACATTATTCATTAGCACTTCTAAGACCATAGGTTGTATTAAAGTATCCTACTCTGATGCCAGTACATCTGGGAATGTTACTTCATATCACTTACTATATTCACAGGTGAACAGTGCAAGGACTAGAAATGTCAGCTCTATGTGTGCTAAAAATGTAAACATCTTCTGAGACAGTTAAGTTTTCTAACATATCCCACTCTAACACTCTTGCATCTAGCTTTGTTACTGCTATTAGCTTACACACATGTAATCAGTACAAGTTCTTTACTCTTTAGCACTACATCTTCTAGGGCACTTGACATAGAAATCAGTCTTGATGCTACTAGTTCTATCAGTACACCTGACATAGAAAGCAGTCTTGATGCTACTAGTTCTATCAGTACACCTGTTTTTAGTGTTTGGGGTCTATATGCCTTTTTATATAGACAATCTTTTAAAGGACAATCAGTTTCTGATTGGTGTTGGGTCTACTTTATCTGATCCACATGAGCAAGAATATGGTGTACATCAAGGTAGTTTTCTATCTATTACCCTATTTTCTGTTAAAATCAGTGGCATCATTGATGCAATTGAGAATATGGTCAATTCTTCGTCGATAAATTTTCAAGCTCCTGTAGCAGTAAAAATATGATTGTCATCATTCAAAAAATTCAGCTGTGTTTAAACAGATTTCAGAAATGGGGTTCAGAGAACAGTTTCAGGTTGTCAAAGACCAAACTAGTTGTGTTCATTTCTGTAAGCTCTGGAAGCACTACCTTGATCCAGAGTTTAAAATACATGAGAGTACTGTAAAGTTGTCAAGGAAGTTAAGTTCTTGGGTTTATTGTTTAACAATAAACCAAATTTCACTTCTCATGTTAAACAACTGAGAGTTAGATGTAAAAGGGCACTGAACCTTCTAAAGGTAGTTGGTAGCACTGATTAGGGTGCTGACCAAAAAACATTACTCCAGCTGTATACATGTAGATCAATCACTTGTTAGATCAATTTAGATTACTGTTGTTTTGTTTATAGTTCTGAAAGAAGTTTTATCTCAAACCACTTCATGCAATTCATAATAGTGATATAAGAATTGTGCTGGGTGCTTTTTGAACATCACCAATGAATTCAATGCTTGTTGAAGTGGAGGAACATTCTCTTGAGAGGCGCAGAATTAATCTGTCACTCCAATATGTTTCTAATCTGTTGGCTAACCCCTCAAAACCTGCTGATAATTGTGTCTCAGACCCTCAAAATGTAGAATTTTTCAACAGACACTAGAAACATATTCGTCCATTGGGAACAAGAATTAAACCCCATATGAAGTCCACCACACTTGAATCTGATTCGATAAAAGAGAACTGTAAATCACATATTCCTCCTTTGCATCTTAAAAAACCTACTGTTATTTGGAGAAACTGTGCAAATCAAACAAAAATATACTGAAATAAAATCTTAAGTATAGTGCATATAGGAGGATCTATGCAAAAGGAACCAAAGATGGTGACAAAATTTCATTGGCCCTTGTTACTGGTGATTAGATAACTTCAGTTAGAATACCGAATAAAAGTTTTATTTTCATAGCAAACTGTAAAGCTTTGCAACTAGCTCTTGAACACATCAAGAGTGTACAGGAAAGGAAACCAATTATATTTTATGACTCTCTTTCCTCTCTGCTAGCTTTACTCAAACCCAAGCTGAAGAACCCTCTCATTTTGGACATTTGTGAGATTTTGAATACTCTCATATCTGACCAATGTGATATCTTGTTTTGCTAGTTACCTGGAAATGTTGGCTCCTCTGGTAGCAGAGAGTGCATTGAAACAGGTTTTCAACAAGCCTATCACTGATTTTAAAATTCCTTTCAGTGATTTTAAACTACATATCAGTAACAACATCATATATTATTTGCCATGCCAATTGGGATGGGGCGACAAATAACAAGCTCCATCGCTTCCGACCAACTATCAATAATAAATATCCTCCTAGTACCCTTTGATCAAAAGATCATGTAATTCTGACACAATGTTATATTGGTCATACAAGACTAAAGCATTCCTTTTTGTTAGAGGATAATATGTGCCCAGAGTGTGTGTTCCTTGCCAGCAGGTGTTGTCCTTGGAGCACATTCTTTTACATTGCATTGATTTTAACCATGTCAGACAGGGGGGGGGGGGGGGGGATTCATAACTTAGAACAGAACAGAGCATTGATAATGTGTTGGGGGCTCCATGTTAGAATTTTTTCCCCATGTTTTACACTTCATTAGGGGGCGAGTCCTGTTCTGGGTCTGGCAAATATTTGCAAAACAAAAAAGTGATTCCCAGCTATTTGGTCATGATTTTCACTCCTTTATATTTCTACTAAGGCAGTCGGCCTCTCATTAGTGCTTTGTAGCTCCTATTATTTGATTCTTCTGTAAGCCTCAGGGTGCCTCATGCCATTGGTCTAGTGTGCTTCCATGTATGGAATAATTGGAAAGATTGATAGAATAAAAATCTTGATTGTGGAAAACATGTATAATTTCAAGGTAAATATGATTCTAGTGACACTAACATAAAAAAATAAATTAGAGGCAATTCATCTCAGACAAGCCACCCTGAGATGGGTCAAAGAACTTCAGTATTAGGTCTCTCTCAGACCAGCTGTACAAACTAAACATTTAACCGAAAGTAATGAAATGAAAAACAACTATTTCTTGTGGACAGTTGAAGATATCCAGGTGGGAACAATATATTTTGGGCAGGGCTTCTTGGTGGTGGAATTCGAATAGTGTCTGAACAGCATAGACATGTTGTACATCGGGGTAAGGGTTGTGTTGCTTGGAACATGAATGGGTGCATATCTGCAATTCAGTTGGTGGAGCGGGTTCCAGTGGTTACCTGGGGGTCTGATGCTGCATTTCCGTTTTGGCTTTATATGCAGAGAGATTGTTTTGAGGCCATGGCTAGAGATGCCTTGGATGCCCAAGAGCAGGGCTGGGGTATCGGACAAGTTAATATAATAATTAATAATGTTTGGGAAAAGTATTTATTTATTTTATTTTTTTGATTTAGGTAATCTGAATACTTCATTAAACAGATTTTATAAATTGGGAGTCGGTCCCCAATTGTCTTTGAGGAAAAACTGTGTGGGAGGGGTGGGTGTCCAAGACATGACTGGCAAAAATTTGCATTCCGGGGTTGGTGGGTCCAAAAAATTGAAAATGTAAAAATTTTCACCTTGTATCCGTAATTTTTTTGCCTGTGTCAGAGGGCAGTATTTTACTGTAGAATTTCTAAGAGATCTATTTTATCATACAAACCTGTTCAAAAATCAATTCTGAAAGTAATCGACCTTCGTAATAAATAGGAAATTGTTTTTAGGTTAAGTCAGGATAAGCTATTGCCTTAACACGTGCGGAAGTCAGTGAATCTGTCAGTCTGTGAGTCTGTTCACATTTTCCTTAGCACAGGTTAACCCCATAGTCCTTGTCCGATCATCACTAAATTTGATGTGCAGGTTGAGAACGTCGCATTTTGGTCACAATCCGTCAACTGTGATGGATGCGTGGGTTCAAAACCTGAAAACCTTTAGCACAGTCTACAAGTCATATTTATGAAGGGGATTTCATTGTAACTTAGTAGGATGATCAAGTGTAATGTTTAGATGCAGTCCTCGGAATTAGCGGATGGCATTTCGGCAATGCCGTCGCAAATGCCGCCGCCGTGGGGCATGACGGCAGCATTTTCTTGCCATCGCAAATTGGCAGCCATAATATTTTTTTACTTGTCCCAATTACCTGAAGGCCGTCAGAACTGATCATCCAACCCTACATAACATATGTTTTATAGGCGTAACTGGTGTATAAAATCAATATTTGTGGAAATATCTAATATTAATTAATTTGAAAGTAAGTTTGTACAAAATGTATGTGATTGAAATACTGTTCATAACCAGTTATTTTTCGTTTGTGTTTTTTCGAAAGAACCCCCTTGTTGACTGTGATGCACGTTTTAAAATAACCCAGCAATTCCTGGGCAATTCCCTTTTGACATCACACCTTACATAAATACAACCAATCGAATTCTTCGTTTCATGAAAGTATGCTAAATTGGTGTACTGGGACAATGCGGCAGTTCTATTGGTCACTGATGTAATCTCAACAGAGCACGTGGTCATGTTCCATTTTAATTTTAGCATTCTCCACTTGTGGCATAATATAAACTGTACAATCTCAAACAAACTGAATTGGAAAACAATCAGTCGGTTCAATAAAAAAATAAACGCATTGAGCACAAAACAAGGGTGAGTTGGAAAATAATTCTGGTTGTGTTTTTCGGGTCAGAGTCAACTCACCCCGGGTTGATGCGCAATGCAAATATTTCTGTCTGTAACAGTTACTGTCAAAACCGATAGGCTGGTTGTAACTCGCATGGATGCGAGTTACAACCAGCCCCTAAAATTAGGACAACCAGTCAATCAATTGATCACTTAATTGAACTACAGATTGTCCAACTGACCACCCACCAGAGATCTCTTGTCCATTCGAAGTCAGCTGTTCTGATTAATGATTATTATTCACTTAGTGTCACAATACTGTCATCCAAACAATTCAATTCAAATGTGCCGTCGCTGATAAAAATTTGCTGTCGCAGAATTTATGGTGGCGGCAATGTTGTGCCGTCGCAATATTTTCCTAATTCCGAGGACTGTTAGATGAGAATGTCCTAGTTTGGTCGGGTTCAGTCAACCGTGTTGGCCACATGAGGATGTGACCTAGATTCCTTTAGTACAGTCTACAAGTTGCATTTATGAAGGGATTTCAAAGTAAATAGGTAGGATGGCTCGGTATAATGTCTAGATGAGAACATCCTATTTTGGTCGTGATCAGTAAACCATGATGGCTACATGGGCTCTTGACCTAGATTTGTTTAGCACAGTCTACAGTTCATATTTATGAAGCGATTTCATTGTAACTTGGTAGGATAGCTCTGTATGATGTCTAGCTGAGACCGTCTATTTTCGTCATGATCGGTTACCGCCTCTTGGGCACGTGACCTAGATTCCTTTAGCACTGTTTACAGGTCGTATTTTATGAAGGGTTTTCATTATAACTTGGTAGGATGACTCAGTATGATATCTAGTTATTTCATCCTGTAGCCCTGTTTTGGTTGAGATCGGTCAACCATGAGGGGCCCACGAGTTTGAGTCTTTAATTCCTCTATCACAGTCTACACCTCTTATTATTCTTGTTGAATGCATAAACTGTAAGGTACAGAATTTAACGTATTGTCAATTGTCACAATTCTTGTCTTATTTAATAATCCTTTCTCCCTGTGGGAACCCCAGGAAGTGAAGCTGTGCTTGTTTACTGTGGTAAACAAGCTCTGTTTTACTGGTAAAATAGGACCCAGTCACCAATGCTCAGGGTGGAAGTCCTCTAAAATGGGCAACATGGGTATTTTTACTGTAACTTGGTAACTTTGGTTGACATACGTTAAACATTGAACATTATCCTTTTCATCAAACACTACACACAGTCAAGTTAAGCTACAGTGTCATTGCCACTTTCATTATTTTTTTAAACTAGGGTCTTCAGGTCTCAAATCAGGTTGATTTTTAAAATATTCACTTTTTCTTGTATCATTACTGTTCTAACACTTCTTGTCTTTGACATTTCTATGGTATTTCCTATTTTTATTCAATCATTTCACTTCATAATTGACAATGACATGTTTTATTTTCTACCATTACCTTGCCATAATATAGCCTTAGCTGCTGATGTGGCATTAAGCACCAATAAATAAATAACTAATAAATTTTAGTATTCCTGCTCCACTTGTGGAACTCTGCACAATCAATCTTTCTCCCCTCACTCTGCAAGGGTCTGACTGGCAATAACGTCACTCTTTATAAGGATCTTGTCTGGCTGTTGATAAACCATATGCTTTATGCGAACTCAGCTTTCTATTTTAGCATTCATAGACCACCTCCAGAGCGATAGCTTACTGTGTTTGTGAACGCTTTCAGATCTCATCCAAACTTTCTAGAGATCTGAGCATCCATTTCAGGATTTTCTTTCTTTAGATCATTCACTTTACCCTTATATGTTTTATCTCCCTTATGGGATTCTACACCTACTCATCCAGTTTCTGCTAATGCCTACACACATGTAGCACCATTTTATGTCTTCCTTAATGGAGACCTCTCCAGTAGAAACAATTTCTTGTGCTTATATAGAGCCTAAATAGCTTTCTTCGGAACACCTATACTTCCAGCTCCGTAGATCATTCTTCTGTCTGAACCAAGACTACATCACCTCTGACTACCATCCTTGAGATGGTGATGAGTTCATTGATGAGTAACCTAGCACATATAATTATCCCTCGCCGATGAAGTTGGGAGGGGGATATTGAAATGGCGTTCAGACGTCGGTCCATCAGCCTGTCCTTCCATCCATCACAAACTTAACTACTTATTCCTACAGTTTTCAGTGGATGTTTATGAAACTTGGTCTGAAGTATCAGTATCAAGTGTAGATGTGCATATGGTCAGGAATTTTTGATGCGCCAAATTTTGCATGGTTATGACCCTTGGAAATAGCAAGAATTCCATCACAAAGGCTTCTCCACTTTACTCTTTCTACATTTTTAAGTGGATTTTTACGAAAGTTGGTCTGAAATATCTGTCTCAAGTGTAGATGTGCATGTGGTCAGGAATTTTGGATGCGACGAATAGCAAAATTTCCATCACAAATACTTGTTCCTATCATAATACAAAAGTCAGCGGGGATAGGTATGTTGTTAGGCTCTCTTGTTCTAATTTTGCATAAGCTCTTGCTCTCTTGTTCTAATTTTGCATAAGCTCTTGATTTCACTTATGAGTATGTGCCTAGGGTAAAGCCTGAGCTCTACAGTAGAGAGATCTGCTGCTACGAATTTACAGGCCGTTTTCATTTCTTCTTTACTATCTGCTTTTGTGGATTATGCTTTTGCATCTGTTATCTGTCTGTTGTTGTCAGAAGCTCCTATATCTCCTATATCCACCTTTATTTCTTGAGAGAAGATGATATTTTTTCGTGGTAGACTGTTGGACTTTTATGCTGGAGGTCCCGAGTTTGATTCCCGTTCGGGATGACCTGCATTGTGTGCTTGGGCAAGGCACTTTATCCCGGTTGCTTACATGGGGGCTCGATGACGCTGTGCACTAAGGCGTACTGCTCATCGATGGTGCACGTCTTCAGCCACTGTAACCCTGCTTGAGCAGAGCTTGAACAGAGTTAGAATGTTGAGGAGCCGACAGTTGCTCTGTGGTTCTCTCTGGGTACTCCGGCTTCCTCCACCTGTAAAACTGTCACCATCCCAATTAGCCATAAGTATGTGACCTTAAACACCAATAAATATATAAATGATATTCTTTCTTCTCAAAGGTTTATGAGATGTAGCACTTGAGAGTTCTTGCTGTCTTCTCTCCTCATTCTTGTTGAAGACCCATCAGTACTCAGCTATCACTCTCTAGGACCATTTACATTCATGGGATACATTATCTAGTATTTTTTGAGAGCTTGTCCAGTCAGAACACCCATTTGCATCCTTGGCCACCAGGGTCTGAGTTAGAAGAGTCAGCCTACTTAGCTTTCTTCTCTCTCTAAACCTCTGTAGTCGTCTTCCTTTTATTATGCTTTTGCATTCTTGATTCACAGCTTTAGTCTAAGGTGCTTAAGCTGTCTCTTTTGGAAGATTTTATTCAGTTATCCCTCCAGAGGTTAAAGAACTAGATCTGGAGAGCACTTTTTGTCTTATCCTTTCTGTCTTGATAAAGATGTATCAAAGCTTTCACTGTACATTCCTATGACCTTTATCATTCCTTCACACACTTTGGAGACTATCTGCTTTTATACATTGTTAACTGCATTTTGTCGGGTATGGGTAAAGGTTCACACCGTGGCCAATTATCCCTGACATGCAGTCACTGCTGTTTGTGCAATCGGAAGATAATCAATATTACCCCTACAATCTAACATTTTTAGCTCAACTTGACAAAGTCAAGCTGAGCTATTGCCATCACTTCTCGCCCATCGGCGTACATACGTATGTACATACTCATGTCCATCCATACAGTCAGGCATACGTACGTATGTACATATGTCCGCAATTTCCTTTGGCACACCACATTTATGATCAGATCACTTTGAAACTTTGTATGCTTATTTGGGGTGACCTCTAGATGGGAGCTATCGATTTT
Organism: Pictodentalium vernedei; assembly: GCA_031216915.1. Taxonomy (NCBI): domain Eukaryota; kingdom Metazoa; phylum Mollusca; class Scaphopoda; order Dentaliida; family Dentaliidae; genus Pictodentalium; species Pictodentalium vernedei. Next base: position 655,028,046 of record CM062296.1, on the reverse strand, counting down.
CTTCCATTTCTGTCAAAAAATGTTGCCGCTGGCAACAGCCATTGAACTTGGTTTAGTCAGGCATCAATATATTTCTTTGGCATGCCCTACAGGGCACATTTATGATCAGATCGGTTTGAAACTTGTTATGCTTGTTTGGGGTTACCTCTAGATAGGAGCTATCGATTTTCTCTCATATCCATAAAAAAATGTTGCCTCTGGCAACGATCTTCGATGAACTTAATGCAGTTATGCATCAATATTTCCCTTTGGCACATCCTGCAGTGCACATTCTTGACTGGATCGCTTTGAAATTTGGTGTGCTTGTTTGGGGTGACCTATAGATGTAAGCTATCAAATTTTAGCTCAACTTGACAAAGTCAACCTGAGCTATTGCCATCACTTCTCGTCTGTCGGCGTATGTATGTGCGTACGTATGTACGTACACAATTTTCTTTGGCACACCTCACAGGTCGCATTTATGATCAGATCGCTTTGAAACTTGGTATGCTTGTTGGAGTGCCCTCTAGATGGGAGCTATCTATTTTCTTCAATTTCCGTCAAAAAATGTTGACACTGGCAATGTTCTTAGAACTTAGTTTAGTCAGACCACAATATTCCCCTACAGGGCATATTTATAATCGGATTGCTGAATATTCTCTCATAACAAATATACACTTTAAAGTCAACATAATTTACTGCCCACTGTTGTATTGTAACTTTACGTACGTACACAGTTTCCATTGGCACACCTCACAGGTCACATTTATGATCAGATCGCTTTGAAACCTGGTATTCTTGTTTGGGGTGACCTCTAGATGGGAGCTATCGATTTTCTTCCATTTGCATCAAACCTTTGAACTTAGTTTAGTCAGGCATCAATATATTTCTTTGGCATGCCATGCAGGGCACATTTTTGATCAGATCAGTTTGAAACTTGGTATGCTTGTTTGGGGTTACCTCTAGATGGGTGCTGTCTATTTTCCTCAATATCCGCCAAGAAATGTTACCGCTTGCAACGACCTTTAATGAACTTAGTGCAGTTATTCATCAAAATTTTCCTTTGGCACACCCTGCAGGGCACATTTATTATCGGATTGCTTTGAAACTTGGTACACTTGTTTGGAGTGACCTCTAGATGGGAGCTATCAATTGTCTTCCATTTCCGTCGAAGAATTTTACCGCTGGCAACATTCTTAGACCTTATTTTAGTCAGACCTCAATATTTCCCTTTGGCACACCCCACAGGGCACATTTATGATCGGGTTGCTTAGAAATCTGGCATGCTTGTTTGGAGTGACTTCTAGATGGGAGCTATTGATTTTCTTCCATTTCCATAAAACAATGTTGCCACTGGCAACGACCTTTGAACTTAGTTTGGTCAGGCATCAATCTATTCCTTTCGCATGCTCTACAGGGCACATTTATGATCAGATCAGTTTGAAACTTTGTATGCTTGTTTAGGGTGACCTCTAGATGGGAGCTATCGATTTTCTTCGATTTCCATTAAAAAATGTTGCTGCTGGCAACGACTTTCAAGGAACTTGGTGCAGTTGTGAATCAATATTTTCCTTCGGTAGACCCTTCAGAGCACATTTTTGACCGGATCACTTTGAAACTTGGTGTGCATGTTTGGTGTTACCTCTAGATGGGAGCTATCGATTTTCTTCAATTTCCGTCAAAAAATGTTGTCGCTGGCGATGACTTTCGATGAACTTAGTGCAGTTATGCATCAATATTTCCCTTTGGCACACCCTGCAGTGCACATTTTTGACCAGATCACTTTGAAACTTCGTATGCTTGTTTGGGGTGAGCACTAGATGAGAGCTATCATTTTTCTTCCATTTCTGTCAAAAAAATGTTGCCGCTAGCAACGTTCTTAGAACTTAGTTAAGACAGACTTCAATATTTCCCTTTGGTACACCCTACAGGGCACATTTATGATCGAATTGTTTTGAAACCTGGCATACTTGTTTGGGGTACCCTCTTAAATGGGAGCTATCGATTTTCTTCCATTTCCGTCAAAAAGTGTTGCCGCTGGCAATGACCTTTGAACTTAGTTTAGTCAGGCATCACAGGGTTCGTACGCAAATGAAAAGTACTTGAATTTCAGGCCTCTCCTTGAAAAGTACCTAAATTGAAAAACTTCCTTGAAAAGTACTGGAATTTCTACTAGACCCCTTGAAAAGTGCTTGAATTCGGAACTCAAACCTACTTTGCTAAAAAAAGTCCCTAAAGAAATGCCCCGTTGCTTTAAATTGAGTAGCCAAAACAATTAAAAAGTTCGGGAATTCAATGTAGGATATAAAGTCGAACAGTATAATACGTGTGTAAGCATTTGTTCTCACACCAACTTTTCTTGTTTATGCAAGAGATGACTACTCAAATTTTGATGACGTTCTAGTTTCGTTTTGAATTTCGAAGGGGGATTCCAGTGTTAATAGACTTGTAGTATTTTATGAATGTTATTTATTATTATATTATTTTATATATTATCCCGGATTATAATTCTCAAATTTGTTATATCATAAGCGAAAGGGTAGTAAAATCCCATAGTAAAACTGTACTGTAACACAAAACATCATCGTTTCTGGAGGTCTTGTGTGCCGTCTGCTCAAATTGCTTTCACATGTGACCGGAGTGGAATTTAAATAAAAATGCCTGCTGGAAAATGTGTTTTCAATCCTGGATGGATTACAGTATATCCGTGGCTGTCTGTTGTGAAAGTCAACAAAAACAAGGTTAACTGCACCGTCTGCCGAAAAGAATTTGACATCGGAGCCATGGGTGAATGTGCAGTAAAATCACACTCGAAAAGTGAGAGACACAAGAAGCTGTGGGTGTCATTGGGACCACATATTCAATGCATTCCTTTCTTAGAATGGACAGTTCTAATGGGAAAACCAGTCAACAGGAGTGTCAGTCAGTGTCTACAACAAGTGCAAATACCATTGAATTGCCAGCAAAAATGGTTTCAAAAACTGCGGATATGACGATTTAAAACTTTGTTTCTGGGAATAACGTTTTGACATCTGAGATTCTATGGACTGTTCATTGCATCACGTCCCATCTGTCATATGCTAGCAACGAAGGAATAAGTAAGCTTTTTGAAAGAATGTTCCCGGACAGTGAAATGGTTAAAAAATTCACATGTTCAGAAACTAAATCTCGGTATTTAACTATGTTTGGTATAGCAGATCACCTAAAATGCAAACTTCTCACAGAAATAAAAGGACCCTTTGTCATTCTCTTTGATGAGTCACTGAACAAAAAACTTCTGGAGAAACAGATCGACATTCATGTAAGATTTTGGGAAGAAGGAAATGGAAAATCTGAAGGTAAAATTATTACAAGATATTTTGGATCCACATTCATGGGTCATGTTAGAACAGAAGACATGGTCACTCACTTCAATAAATCAGTGTTCAATCCGATTCCAAACTGTGTAAATCTTCTCCAAATTGATTATATATTGTTGTTAAAAAAGTCCTTGAAAATCACGAAAGAGGTCCTTGAAAAGTGCTTAAATATTGCTTGAATTTGGTTTTGAAGAAAGAGTGGGAACCCTGCATCAATATATTCCTTTGGCACGCCCTACAGGGCACATTTATGCTCAGAATGGTTTGAAACTTGGTATGTTTGTTTGGGGTTACCTCTAGACGGGAGCTATCGATTTTCTTCAATTTCTGTCAAAAAATGTTGCTGCTGGCAATGACCTTCGATGAACTTCGTGCAGTTATGCATCAATATTTCCATTTGGCGCACCCTGCAGAGCACATTTTTGACCGGATCATTTTGAAACTTGCTGTGCTTGTTTGGGGTGACCTCTAGATGGGGGCCACATTTATCAGGGGATTGTTTTTGAACTTAGTGTGCTCATCAGGCGATACCTTTAGATAAGAGCTATTGAATAGCATTCATTTCTGTGAAAAAAGTTGTCATTTACAATAACCTCTGAACTTACTGCATTTGTGTTTCAACATTCTTCCTTTATCCAGTCTTACAGTTTACATTTAAAAATGCATGTATTACTCAAGACGTTATGCACATACAATGCTGTTATGTTGAAATTTCACCAAATAACATTGGTACCAATGATCTTCAATTTTGCCATTTCACTTATAACTTACCAAGTTCAAGTTTGTCAAGTTGAGCTACAGTGTCATTGACACTTTCATCTTCTATTTCCGTCAGAAATGTTGCCTCTGGCAACATTCTTAGAACTTAGTTTAGTCAGACCTCAATATTTCCGTTTGGCACAACCTACAGGACACGTTTATGATCGGATTGTTTTGAAACCTGGCACGCTTGTTTGGGTTACCTTTAGATGAGAACTATCGATTTTCTTCCATTTCGGTCAAAAAATGGTGCTGCTGGCAACAACCTTTGAACTTAGTTTAGTCAGGCATCAATATATTCCTTTGGCACGCCCTACAGGGCACATTTATGATCGGATTGGTTTGAAACTTGGTATGCTTGTTTGGAGTTACCCCTAGATTGGAGCTATCAATTTTCTTCGATTTCTGTCAAAAAATGTTGCCGTTGGCAACGACCTTCGAGGAACTTAGTGCAGTTGTGCATCAATATTTCACTTTGGCACACCCTGCAGTGCACATTTTTACCGGATCACTTTGAAACTTGGTATGCTTGTTTGAGGGTTACCTCTAAATGGGAGCTATAAAGTTTCTTCGATTTCTGTCAAAAAATGTTGCCACTGGCAATATTCATAGAACTTAGTTAAGTCAGACCTCAATATTTCCCTTTGGCGCACACTACAGGGCACATTTATGATCGGATTGCTTTGAAACCTGGCATGCTTGTTTGGGATAACCTCTAGATGGGAGCTATCGATTTTCTTCCATTTCCGTCAAAAAATCTCGCTGTCGGCGACCTTTGAACTTAGTTTAGTCAGGCATCAATATATTCCTTTGGCATGCCCTATAGGGCACATTTATGTTCAGATCGGTTTGAAACTTGGTATGCGTGTTTGGGGTAGCTATCGATATTCTTCAATTTCTGTCAAAAAATGTTGCCGCTGGCAATGACCTTCGATGAATTTAGTGCAGTTCTGCATCAATATTTCCCTTTGGCACACCCTGCAGTGCACATTTTTGACCGGATCGCTTTGAAACTTGGTGTGCTTGTTTGGGGTGACCTCTAGATGGGAGCTATCGATTTTTTTCTATTCACGTCAAAAAAATATTGCAGCTGACAATGACCTTTGAACTTAGTTTAGTCAGACCTCAATATTTCCTTTGGCACACCCTGCAGGGAACGTTTATGAACGGATTGCATTGAAACCTGGTGTGCTTGTTTGGGGTGACCTCCAGAGGGGAGCTATCAATTTTCTTCAGTGACTTTTGAACTTAGTTAAGTCAGGCATCAGTATATTCCTTTGGCACGCTCTACAGGGCACCTTTATGATCAGATAGGTTTGAAACTTGGTATGCTTGTTTGGGGTTACCTCTAGATGGGTGCTATTGATTTTCTTTGATTTCCATCAAAAAATGTTTCCGCTGGCAATAGCCTTTGATGAACTTAGTGCAGTTATGCATCAATATTTCCCTTTGACACACCCTGCAGGGCACATTTATGATTGAATCGCTTGGAAACTTGGTGTGCTTGTTTGGGGTGACCTCTAGATGTGAGCTATCGATTTTCTTCCATTTCCATAAAAAATAGTTGCCATTGGCAACAACCTTTGATGAACTGAGTAAAAACTTAGTGTAGTTAATCATCAATATTTCCCTTTGGCACACCCAGCAGGGCACATTTATGATTGGATCACTTGGAAACTTGGTGTGCTTTTGTGGGGTGACATCTGTATGAGAGCTATCGATTTTCTTCCATGTCTGTCGAAAAATGTTGCCACTGACCTTTGAACTTAGTTCAGACATCAATATTTCCCTTTCACACATCCTTCAGGGCACATTGATGATCGGATCTCTTAGAAACTTGGTATGTGTGTTCAGGGTGACCTCTAGATGTGAGCTATTGATTTTGTTTCATTTCCATAAAAAATTATTGTCGTTATCACCAGCGTTTGAACTTACTGCATTTGTGCTGCAACTTATCTCTTTTGCACTCTCTGCAGGGTATATTCATGAATTTCCATAACAAAGAAGAAAAAAACATTGCCAAAACAATGACCTTCAAACTTAGTGGATTTGTGCATTAACATCTTCCTTTGGCATGCCTCAGAGGACACATTCATTATCAGGTTGTTTTGAAAGTTTGTATGCTTATGCAGGGTGACAAAGATAGGAGCTATTGATTTTCTTTTCATTTCCATCAAAAACTGTTGCTGTTACAACAATCTTTGTATTTATTGCATTTGTGCATCAACATTCTTCTTTGACATGGCCTACAGAGCACATTTATCTTAGGATTGTTTTTGAACTTAGTGTGCTCATAAGGCGGGACCTCCAGATAAGAGCTACTGATTAGCATTCATTTCTGTGAAAAAAAGTTGTCATTTACAATAAATAACCTCTGAACTTACTGCATTTGTGTATCAACATTCTTGCTTTAACCAGCCTTACAGTTTACATTTAAACATGCATATATTACTCTGACCTTGTGCACACACAAAGCTGTTATGTTTAAATATCACCAAATAACATTGGTACCAATGATCTTCAATTTTGCCATTTCACTTATAACTTACCAAGTTCAAGTTTGTCAAGTTGAGCTACAGTGTCATTGACACTTTCATTTGAAAGCGTCATAGATGAGCACAGATTGCTCTTTGCAATCATAGATAAGAAATAGAATCTCCAGTGTCTTCAGCCTACCTTTTCTTGTGCCAAAAAAGAACGGTCAATTCAGACATTTTATCGATCTGAGTAATTTGAATCTTTTCATCTAAGCGCTTAAGGTCAACATGGAAACTTTCAGTTCATTTCTGAGCACTTTATACAAGAACCTTTTCGCCACAAGCTTATATAAAAAGGTTGTTTACTTCCATTATCCCGACCCCTTCATAATCACAAAGGTATTACTGGTTCTCCTTCCGCTTTTTCAGTTCAAAGTGATATCGTTTGGTATTAAACTTACTGCTGGGATGTTCACCCGGTTGATGAATCAGGTATTAGCTTATCACCATGTGCATTCATCAATACGTCTATGGCGTATCTAATCTGCACCCTCCAGAGTCATGCCAGTCAACTTTCTTCTGGAGGAACATGTCGGTGAATATTATACATGGCTTCGGTCGGTGGAAGAATTCTAATTTGATTTCTCCCAGTAACGCACTCTCCTGGGTACAGAATTGATTATGCATCAGATGTCTGTTCCAGTGTTTGCAGAAGATAGGATCTCAGTACTTCAGGCCTCTCATCAGTATATGCCAAGTTTTCAAGATCTTTTGCCGTTTTCATTCCCCAGTGCAGCTCAGCCATCCTATTGTTGCATTGACAGCCTGACTTCCCATACTCTTTCTCACTGGAGCTTCTGATTTCTCCATATAATTGCTTCTTATTATAAATGGAATTTGTCAGATTCGTTAGAAACTATTTTTTTAGTTGATGCATTTGTTCCTCCATACTTTGCATCAATCTAATTTTCAACCTCAATTCTGCAAATGGAAAGTATTTTGTTTTTCCCTGTGGATACATAGCTTATTCTTTATTTGAGTTTGCTTTTGCCACTTTAAGCTATTTTGGGTACTATCTTCTGCAATAATGTTTATTTATTGTCACATTAGCTGATTTCTCTGTCTATATTGACATGTTTCTTCACCAGATTTTCTCGGCACTGAAGACCAGAAGAAGAATTCCACCCCTCTTTACTAATATCAACTTTGGTGTATGTTTGTCAATTTCCACAAACATGATCTGGTCATTGAAACAACTTTGTAGTCTAGTTTTCAACCGTCCTCTGTATCTGTGGTCACCAGCATGACCATCATCATAAAGTTCGTGGAGCACACACATTGAAACAGCCTTATTCAGGTTCAACACCTGACTTGTTACATATTGTTCAACTATTTGCATTTCATCAGGACAAACATTGTCTTTGTCTTCTAATGAAAACTGTTTTCATAGATATGTAGCATCTCTGTATCAAACTTTCAGAAGTTGTTTTTAACATTAAAATACAGGTCAAGTTCGATATTGGTGTTTCTCAGTCCATCCACTGCAGAGTTATGGCTCTTTGAAAACACAATCTTTCGAAACAAATTGGTTTCCCTTCATTTAAAGTTGAACACCTTGACGGATCGACATCAAACTTTCAGATGTTGTTTGTAGCAATAAAATACAGGTCAAGTTTGATATTGGTGTTTCTCAGTCCATCCACTGCAGAGTTATGGCCCTTTGAAAACACAATTTTTGAAAAAAAATTGGTTTCCGTTCATTTAAAGCCGAACGCCTTGACAGATTGACACCAAATTTTTCAGATGTTGATTTTATACACCCGTTTGAAAAACGGGACGTATTATGTGAATGGTCTCTCCACTCGTCTGTCTGTCCGTCCATGGACACATTTCGTTTCCGGACTATAACTTTAGTTGTAATGGATTGAGCTGAGTTAAATTTGGCATGTGGATTTAGTATGACAAAATACAGGATGGGTTCAATTTCCATTTCTAGCGGCTTATTTGCAGTAGAGTTATGGCCCTTTATTTATGGGAATTTAGCCCAACTTTTTGTTTCCGGACGATAACTTTAGTTTGCCTTGACCAATTTATTTAAAATTTTCAGTTTTTTGTTTTTGACCACAAAATACAGGTCAAGTTCACTTTTGACCACAATCGCATATACCTTTCCAGAGTTATTCCCCTTGAATGATTGCAAATTTGTGGATTTTGTGGTTTCTGGATGATAACTTTAGTTTGCCTTGACCGATTTTCTTCAAATTCTCAGATTTTGTTTTTGACCACAAAGCATAGCTCAAGTTCACCTTTGGCCATAATCGCATGTACCGTTCCATAGTTATTCCCCTTGAATGATTGCAAATTTGTGAATTATGTGGTTTTCGGATGATAACTTTAGTTTGCCTTGACTAATTTGTTTCAAATTCTCAGATTTTGTTTATGACCACAAAGCACAGCTCAACTTCACTTTCGGCCAAAATCGCATGTACTTTCCAGAGTTATTCCTCTTGAATTTGTGCATTTTGTGTTTTCCGGTTTATAACTTTAGTATGGCCTAACTGATTTTTTATACACCTGTTGAAAAACCGTCGAATTATGGAATCAGTCTGTCTGTCTGTGCATTTGTCCAACCATTTGTCCATCCGTCGGTCTGTCCATTCGTCAACATTTGGTTTCCAGATGATAACTTTAGTAGTATTTTTTTTATTCGATTGACTCCTAAACTTGGTATGTGGTTTAATCACAACAAAAGACAGGTCAAGTTCGAATATGGGGTCAGTTCAAACTTCGAAGTTTTCCTGAATTATGGACCTTGTTGGACATAGAATGCATCAAACATTTGGTTTCCGGATGATAGCTTTTATTATTTGTTTTCCGATTGATTTCAAACTTGGTATGTTGTTTAATCACAACAAAATACAGGTCAAGTTCGAATATGGGGTTGGTCCAAACAATTTTCACCCTCACCCCCATCCTTAACCCAACCCTTCAAAAATACAAAACGGGCGTATATTGTCCTGTTATGCGATGCTCTTGTTGGGGTTTAACGACACTTTTGACAGCCATGGTCAGCGTGTCGGGACAGTTTTACAGGTGGAGGAAGCCGGAGAGAACCACTGAGCAATAATGAGCAGGCTCCCCAACATACTAGCTCCACACAAACAAGGTTAGCTTTGGTTGAAGACAAGTGCACTATCGACGTGCAGTATGCCTTAGTACACAATGCCACCGTACCCCCACATGGGCAATGGGGGTGAAGTGTCTTGCCCAAGGACACAACTCGTGTGCCACAGGTGAGATTCGAACTGAGGGCCTCTCAGCTTGCAGCCTGCACCTCTACCTACTGAGCCACCACCCCCCCCCCCCTCCCCCCTCCCAGCTTCTTTGCTGTCAAGTCCTAAGATTCAATTTGTTATAAAATGTCATCTTGTAGCTCTTGAGCTTTATTTTTTAACTTCTATTCTGGATCTTTCATCGTAATATATAGGCAGTTCTCCCTCTTTGAACCTTTTTTTTGGGGGCTCATAACCATTTTAAAATATTGCATACAAGTTGAGGACAATCTGGAACAAAGACGAAGTACGGTATATGTAACCTTGGGATTCACGTACTGTGACAGAAATTTCTAAACATTATATTTGCATCACAATAGAATCCATTACGCATTAAAATATGATGGTCATTTGGGAAATGCCATAATATACCAGCATTAAAGAATTGACTTGCACAGTTTCAGTGTTGAGTAAAAATGTTTCTCCAGAATAATTGGAAAAATTACCCTTAAAAACTGCTCCGGTAATAGACAAAAATACCTTTTGAGGACTAATGCATAATGGAGCTCATAGTATAAAGTTAAACAACTTTTAAAAATAAAAAACTAAACAATTGGACAGTCAGAAAATTTCCTTTGTATGAGTTCAATACTTTCAGAATTTCTTCTGAATATCCATTATTTAAGGTAGGGGTAACATAAACCTGCATATTTTGGTATCTGCTCATATGCAGGAGGTAGCCTGATGTGATTTAAGATCAGAAATTGTTAGAGAAGTTTTGTAATTTCTAACTATTCACATTTGAGCAATGGTTTTTGAGTTAAGACTGATTTACTGCCCTCGGAAATTTAAAAATCGTCAATTTTTATCAAATTTTTTCTCAAAATCTGTTTTATCCTTCCAAAGTATTACATCACTACTTCATTAAGTACATCATTTACATCAATATAGTGCATGATGATGTTATTAAATCTTTAATATGTTTCAATTTAGTCATATTTGTGAAAATTTTCTCTTAATTTTACGACAAAAACATGATTTCTGAAAAATGGACCTAGTGACCCCCTGCTTACCTCAGAGTTTCATGGACCCAAACTGACCTAGTTCTCATAAAAACACATGAAAATTACTCCTCTTTCATGTGGCACTGGCCTCTGTCAGACTTTGGCCTGTATAATTAAGATATTATCAACTAATATGAGTTTATATTATCTTCATTCCATCTCTTATAGTCATAACTTTGATTTGACGGTAATGCCAGCTTCTTTCCATAGTTTCACTATGGGTCACCCTCAGTAAGGCTTAAGAGATCATTTTTTCTTATTCCTTGATTATTACTATCCTACCGTGTATTATTGTATTCAGTTGTATTCATATTTGATGTTTTTATGTCAGGTTTTATTCCAACTTCAGGTCTTCACACAGGCATTGTTTAAATGTCTTCTGGTTTTAGACATGTTGTATCATGTCTATACCTGGTTATTGCTTCTTTAGGCATCATATTTCAGTGTAATTTATACCTTTTATGTCTTGCATAGGTTATTTTTGCAATTTGTAATGTTTTTACTACATTTATTATCATAGGCTATACTCCAACATTTTGCAGTTTATAGTCACTTTAGGTTTTAATAGCTTGGGTGGTTCCAATAATCAGTTGTTTTTTTTTTATTTCTGCAACTAAGAAGTGTTCATATTAATGAGTTCAGATTAAAAAAAATTTAATTCAGGTTTCCTTTTCTTAAAAATTTAGTATGTTGTTTTTCTTATTCTTGAAATTCACATATCCATATTTTTGGAAAAATGAAAACTTGTTGCTCAAAATTGTTTCTCCAAGAAGTCAAGCAGTGATAACCATTCATTGTACATGTCATGCACTGGTTGCAATGTACAAAATACTTGTGATATTTGTGATAAATGGGAAAAGAAACAGACTAAAGTTCAACTGGTTGTTTTAGGCTCGGATCCTAATATGCCTAAACTTTCTTCCGAGAATGTTTCTCATCATACTTCTTCCATTCCAGGCAGTTTGTCAGAAGTATCGGCGGTGCACAAGTCATCTTCAGAAGATGTTCTTCCTTTGTCGGCAGAGTTAGTTTCACATAGGCTGCATTAGGTGAGGGAGAGATTGAAGGTGCTCATGAACAGTAAGTCATCGGCGACTGCCTGGGGGGAGGTGTGTTGTGGACCATCCTGCAGTTTGGCTGCAGCAACCTTAATACGTTCATACAAGCAGGAGAGAGAACGTACCCTCCTGGTGACTCACTGGCCTTGCTTTTAAGTGCAGTGCCGTATTAACCCATGGCCGGGCACATAGGCTTTTAGATACTTCGGCCTTAGGATCCCCTCTGGCACTTCAGTCTTTCACCCCACTACAGCTGACAGCCTGACCCTGGTACGTTAGACTCTATGCTGCAGTACATAGACCTATATGCATTTTGCGGGTCTCCTGAAGAATTCTAATCACAACTTGACATATTATTTAAATGAGCATTAAAATAATGTACTGTATATAAAGATATAATATAGTATACTTATGAGAGTATACATATATATATAAATACATATGTACATGTATCGCTATGGCGTAGAATGCAAAGTGCCTTTAACCATTGGAGCCCTAAGGTGCTGGTAACAGTGCCTCAGCAACAAAAAAATTGGCTTGCCTCCTGTCCCTGCGGGACCCAAGGCTTCAGCCTAGTCAGCCTTATGAATAATACGGCCCTGGTTAAGTATCTTCAACAGCACTCCATCCTGAGGAAACACAAACCATGCTTCCGTACTCGGCTTTGGATCAACTCAGATGTCACAGACACTTGCCAAGTAGACAGACCAACTGTCAAAATCATCACGTCATCACCACCATTCAAATCGTCAATCTTCACATGGGTATAGAGATTCATCAAACTACAACACATGTTTTTCTCATTGTTCACATAAATGTCATGTTCCAGTCTTTCCATGTTGATCATCATCAAGACATTACGATCGTCCTCTATGACCAGATTCCGAGTCAGGACAAGCTTTTGCAAAAGCTTTAGGTTTGCTCTTGCAAGCATTCACATCCAGAGCCATATTACTCTTCAGAGATGGCTTTTTATTATTCTGATTCCGGCATGGATCATTGAGAACAAGGTTCATCCTGCTCACTTCTATTTTGTTACTGGATGACGATAGAAGTCCATCTTTCTCAATGCAGCACATGAAAGTGATGCATTTTTTTCATCAATTCTTTCCAGATATTGTTCTTAAGGATCTACAAAGCTCTTCATCGCTTACAAGACCATCATCCTCTTTGGACATTGTTCATTGTTGCAAGAAAGAGGATTATCTATCATTTCCATTGAAATCTCATCAAGTACTGGAAGAATTCAAGAGAATTAATGCTTTTCTTTTGCAGAAAGCCGACTCTGCTTCCTTCTTTTCTCAAAAGTAGTCAGCTTTACAGTTTATTGAATCGGAAGTTCTTCAAGACGGTCAGTCCTTGGATTCGGCCAACACTGCTACCATTCGATAAGAAGTCTTGTGACCTTAACATTCAGTTGCCGTCTCAGTGTATCATACGTATGTCCCTATTTGGTAATACTATTGAATCCTATAGGGTCTTAATGGATGTTTTATCCTTAGCTGATCAAATTACTCAAGCTTTAGATAAATGGCTTGGCAAACATGAATTTGAAGACATCCTTTCTCCACTGAGAGTGTTATCTCGCTCCATTGTGGCTTCCATCCATACTACAGCTCGGTTCATGGGTAACCTTGGGCTTGTTAGACAGGACAATGCCTCATGGTCCTTGTCGAACTTAGACAAAACTCTAAAATCCTCTCTCAGAGCAGCACCTATGACAGGGTCTTTGTTTTTAAATGACCAAGTCACCTTTATACATGAGGAGGTTACAAAGCAAGCCATGAGTAGTCTCATCCTTTGGCAGATTGCTCAGAATTATCCTTGTTCCCAGACGAGGTATTCTGGACTAACAAACTCTTATTGCTCGTCGCTTTCAAGATATTCAGATCCTCGGAACCAGTCTCTGATTCGCTTTCAACAGTCGAATAGGGGATGTTCTCAGTCTTTGTATAGTTAGAAGCAAGTCTGCTTGGGGAAAACAGTTTCTTCTATCGCAAGCCTCGAGGGGGTTCAAGATGAGGCTTTAAACCTCTATTGTCTTCTGATCAGCAGAAGGCTTTCCCACTTCGCAGAAAACTTTGAAGAATTGCAAAAGATTCATCAGTTCTAAAAGTTATTCCAGAGGGATTAATCTTTTTTTTCAGAAGAAAACCTCCTGTGTCAAGAATTCCTTTGTTCACTTATTTAATTTTATTTATTTATTTTTATTTTTATTTAGGTTTAATGACATTTTAACAGCCAAGGTCATATCATGTTGGTGACAGTTTCAAGGGTGGAGGAAGCTAGAGCACCCAGAGAGAACCACCGAGCAATGACAAGCAGCTGCCAGCTTCCCAACATCGTAACTTCACACTGCAGCACAGGCAGGGTTAAATTGGTTGAAGACATGCATACCATTGACGTGCAGTATGCCTTAGTACATGGCATCCTCGTTCCCCCATGTGGACAATCAGGGTGAAGTGCCTTGCCCAAGGACATAACGTGGGAGTCCGAATCGATTGCTCAGACAGTCACCCATCCAAGAACTAACCCGGCTTGATGTTGCTTAACTTCGGTGATCTGTCTAGAACCGGATATCACAACACCACCGTAACTCCCCCCCCCCCCCCCCCCCCTTTGTTTACAAATCTTCCAGTCCACCCTACAAAAAAGAACTGTCTTCTCGAAACAGTAAACTTGATGATCTTGAAGAAGGCAATAGAGATAGTTGACAGTGTTTGACCGGTCTAAGATATCAGCTGGATCAGCAAGCTCATTCTCGCTCTGAAACCCTCCAGTCGACAATCAACAGTATCTGAGAAAAAGACTTACTCAAGAAAGTATACTTTCACGTAATGATTCTCACTCTGTTCAGGAAATACTTGAGGTTTTGTGTAAATTGCAAGGTCTAGCAGTTCTGGGCCAGGAACTTCAGGCTAAACCTTGCCCTATGGGCATTCGCTCGGATTATGGATTTGGTCAAATCTCATTTCAGAGCTCATTCGACGGTCCTGAATTCGGCTTACTGACAATATCCTTCAAAGACATTTTCACAAAGAAACTTGTTATGTTCAGAAGCTTCTAAATCTCTTACTGTCACTGAGGTTTCTCGTCAATATACAGAAGTCTGATCTAACCCTTTCAACCACTTTTTGGCATCTGGAAGTGGAATTTCAGATTCATCTGAATCTAGTCTGTCCTCCCTTAGACTCATAAGAACATTCCCCTCCATTTTATTCAAGCAGCGACAGTAACTGAGAGAGCATTTATGAGACTTATGGGTCTGTGCAACCCATATATATGTATATGGGTGGACCATAATTAATGCCAATGTTTGGTATCTTGTATATTTGTATATAGTTAGCTCAACTTTGGCGAAGCCAAATTTGAGGTATTGCCATGGCCCGTCTGTCCATCTGCCATGCCGTACACATGGCTCGGGCTAGAGGCCGTATTTATGAACTGATCTTTACGAAACTTCTTGGGTACCTTTGTTATCACCGTGAGACGAAAACAAGTGTTTTTGGGTCCGGTCTGAAATTCAAGATGGCCGCTGTTGGCCATTTTGTACAAAATTAGGTGCAATCAGATTTTTGCACAGAACTTCCATATGAAAGCACTGATTTGAATAATTTTCTGTGTGAATGTTTAGTACCATGGGATACATCACATATAATACGGGGTTTTTTCTCGTGCATAAATTATGCCAATTAGATTAACTTTGATCTATTTAATGTTACTTTTAGCACTGTAACTGCAAATGCCAATACGGCTCGGGCTAGAGGCCGTATTATGAACCGATCTTTATGAAACTTCTTGGGTACCTTTGTTATCACTGTGGGACGAGAACGAGTGTTTTTGGGTGCGGTCCAAAATTCAAGATGGCTGCCAGCAACCTTTTCGTACCAAAATTACTGCAATCAGTTTTTTGTACAGAACTTCTGTATGAAAGTTCTGATTTGAATAAATTTTTGTAGGAATGTTTAGTAACATGGAATACATCACATATAATGCATGTTTTTTTCTCGTGCAGAAATTATGCAAATTAAATGATTTGACTTTGATTTGTTCAGTGCTACTTATACACAGTAAGTGCACATGTCAATACGGCTCGGGCTAGAGTCTGTATTTATGAACTGTTCTTCGCGAAACTTCTTGGGGTACCTTTGTTATCACCTTGTGACAGGAATGAGTGTTTTGGGGTGCCTTTGTTATCACTGCTATGAGAACAAATATTTTTGGCTTCAGTCAGACCCACTCTGGGACTCAAAGATTTCTTTTCTAGTTTAGCATCTAACTGTCGTCCACATTTATAATACTTTACCTACACATTTGTTACAGGCTACAGTCAGCATTTATGTACAGACCGTTACAATACTTTACATGTACCTTTGTTATCAGGTCATTACCTAGATGTTTGTCATTGCTGTGTCACATACTATACATATACATGTCTTAAACAAGTTGAGCTACAGTGTCAATGACACTTTCATTTTAGAAGTCATGAGCTCATTGCATACAGTAACTTATAATCTTGATATAAATAGACTCACATTTCCTCTTTACGGATTTATATTTTGGTCCCCTTAACCTAAAATATGGCATATGGGATATGCTATGGTCTTATGAGTGGTACCTAGTCTTAATCCACTTCTGGATTTTTGTAACCTTTTGGTATTGCATCCAACAATGATATTCATCTATCGTTCTTGGATATGAATAAATCCTTATTTATCCTCAACCAGCTGTTAAGGATTCCTACTAGTTTGGAGTAAGCAATAGCCTGCTTTGTTTATTATCTCACCTTACTGAAAGTCAGGATGAGCTATAGTGATAACTCGCTGACCGTCGTCTGTCGCCCATCGACTGGCATCCGGCATCTGTGAACATGGTGTTTGCACTTTCTCCTCCCAAACCACTGAACTGATTTTAGTTAAATTTGAGGTGATTGCTTGTCCTGACATCGCATTTTGTTTTTGTTCAAATTAACTTGCCCAGCCCCATATGGAGGGTGTGGGGGAAAATGCTCCAAAATCTCTTTAAAATCTTCGTCTCATGAATCAGTGGGTACAAGGATTTTTTTTTTTGTTTTTTAAATTTGTTATTCAGATACAGCTTTGAAAAATATATACAATACAATTGAACATTTGTAGAGATAGGTTTCTTATGCAAAATTATACACATATAATTTCATACAATCATGGTTTTGTAGCAAATAAACAAGTGTGTAAAATTTGAACAGAGGAAGGGTTAAGTTTAAGTACCATCACAATATCAGATGAGTAAGTGTTGCAGAAGCAGATGTGAGCTCTCAAAGGGCAGAGGTGGAGTATAAACTGCCGTGTCTCATCTCATCTCATCTCATGGGGATTAGGGTCTCATCTTTGATGTCAATTCTTCATAAGTGGAAAAATAAATAATGTCAAGAGTTAACAATTGCTCTAAGGTCTTTTTAGGCGAGTATACACCAATGGACATTAATTCTATATTTTTGTACTCTTTCAGTAATTCAAAGAAGCTTGTGAAAGCTGGGGGGCACTTTCTCACTTTGCAGAAATAAATGATTTTTTTTATAGATAAGAGTGCACATATCTGTTATTGGTTTGTTTTTTTTAGCTCACCTGACTAAAAGTCAGGGTGAGCTTTTCTGATCACTCTTCATCCGTCATCCGTCCGTCCGTCGTCCTGCGTGAAGGTGGTGTTTGAGCCTCTTTCTCCTAAACCACTGGCCACATTTTAATTAAATTTCATGTAAGTAGTGGTTATAATATAGGGGCATTTTGATTTTTATGCAAATTAGGTTTCGGCTTATTGAGCAGAGGGGTGGGAAAAAAATGGCCAAATTTTTTGAAAATCTTTTTCTAATGAACCACCAGTAGCAGAGACATGATATGTGGTATACAGAGTCCTTTTGAGGTTTAGAATCAAGTATGTTCAAGAGAAGTTTATCGGGCATTATTTGCCTTCGTTATGGGAGGGGCAAAAATTTTGGCTACGCCTAAAATTTCTATTTTCAGAACCGTGAGATCGATTTGAACCAAATTTGATATGAGATGATAATGGGTCATAAGTAGTTGATTGATGCAAAAAACTTTTTTCTCATTGCCCCGTGTGAACCTCGGGAGCTAAAAATAGAAAAAAACTTAAAATTGCCATATCTCCAAAACTACACGGCACAGAGAATTCTTATTTTGTATAAAGCTTACTTTTATCTAGTAGAATAGAACGCTTAAAAAAAATCCCTATCGGTTTGATCACAAAGTACTTTTTTCAGAACTTTGAAAAAGTGCTGAGTCAGCACTTTTTAACACTGTAAGCAATGGGAAAAACATTAAAAAATCTTCTCCTCCAGGTCCAGCCGGCAGAATCTTTTGATATTTGGTATGCAGCATTGTAGGGTGTATCTGATTCAAGTTTGTTCAAATCAGCCCACTGGGTTCATATTTGGGCTCAGTGTAGGAGCCCGATTTCGAACTTAGTTCATTTCAGGCAAATTTCTTAGAAAATCTTCTTCTCCAGATCCAGCAGGCAGAATCTTTTGATATTTTGTATGCAACATTGTGGGGGTGTATCTGATTCAAGTTTGTTCAAATCGGCTCCCTAGATTCATATTTGGGCTCACTATAGAAGCTCGAATTCAACTTAGTGCATTTCAGGCAAATATCTTCAAAAATCTTCTCCAGATCCAGCAGGCAGAGTCTTTTGATATTTGGTATGCAACATTGTGGGGTGGATCTGATTTAAGTTTGTTCAAATCGGCCCCCCCTAGATTCATATTTGGGCTCACTATAGAAGCTCGAATTCAACTTAGTGCATTTCAGGCAAATATCTTCAAAAATCTTCTCCAGATCCAGCAGGCAGAGTCTTTTGATATTTGGTATGCAACATTGTGGGGTGGATCTGATTTAAGTTTGTTCAAATCGGCCCCCCCTGGATTCATATTTGGGCTCACTATAGAAGCCCTAATTCAAACTTAGTTCATTTCAGGCAAATTTCTTAAAAAAAATAAAATCTTCTTCTCCAGATCCAGCAAGCGGAATCTTTTGATATTTGGTATACAGCATTGTGGGGTGGATCTGATTCAAGTTTGTTCAAATCGGCCCCCCTGGGTTTATATTTGGGCTCAGTGTAGGAGCCCAAATTTGAACTTAGTGCATTTCAGGCAAATTTCTTTGAAAATCTTCTTCTCAAGATCCAGCAGGCAGAATCTTTTGATATTGGGTATGCAGTATGCTTAGGGGGGTGAGATTCAAGTTTGTTCATGCCAAGTCCCTGGGTTCATATTTGGGCTCACTGTGGTAGCCCGAATTATAATTTAGTTCAAAATGAGGAATTTTCTTTAAACATCTTCAGATCCAGCAGTCTGGAATGTTTTGATATTTGGTATGCAGCATCCTTGGGTCCAAGATTGTGGAATGCGTTGCCTATTAGTGTCAGAATTTCAGAAACTATCAACATCTTCAAAAGAAATCTTAAAACTTTCCTATTTACTGAAGCATTCTCCTGAACCTCCCCAGAGGAAACTGAAACATGTGACTCTTTATTTTCAGAAAAGTGTATTTTATTTCTGTGAAGCATTTTAGGGCGCTCTTCGTGGTTTTACGCTTTTACAAAATCAATTATTATTATTATTATCCTTAGGGGGGGGGTGAGATTCAAGTTTGTTCAAGCCATGTCCCTAGGTCCATATTTGGGCTCACTGTGGGAGCCCGAATAATAACTTAGTTCAAAATGAGGAATTTTCTTTAAACATCTTCAGATCCAGCAGTCTGGAATGTTTTGATATTTGGTATGCAGCATCCTTGGGTCCAAGATTGTGGAATGCGTTGCCTATTAGTGTCAGAATTTCAGAAACTATCAACATCTTCAAAAGAAATCTTAAAACTTTCCTATTTACTGAAGCATTCTCCTGAACCTCCCCAGAGGAAACTGAAACATGTGACTCTTTATTTTCAGAAAAGTGTATTTTATTTCTGTGAAGCATTTTAGGGCGCTCTTCGTGGTTTTACGCTTTTACAAAATCAATTATTATTATTATTATCCTTAGGGGGGGGGTGAGATTCAAGTTTGTTCAAGCCATGTCCCTAGGTCCATATTTGGGCTCACTGTGGGAGCCCGAATAATAACTTAGTTCAAAATGAGGAATTTTCTTTAAAAATCTTTTTCTTCAGATCCAGCAGTCGGAATGTTTTGATATTTGGTATGCAGCATCCTTAGGGAGGTGAGATTCAAGTTTGTTCAAGCCATGTCCCTAGGTCCATATTTGGATTCACTGTGGGAGCTCGAATTGTAACTTAGTTCAAAATGAGAAATTTTCATTAAAACTCTTCTTCAGATCCAGCAGTCGGAATGTTTTGATATTTAGTGTGCAGCATGGGGGGGGGGGGGGGGGGGGGGGAGGGGGGGGGGGAGATTCAAGTTTGTTAAAGCCAAGTCCCTGGCTTCATATATGGGCCCCCACCCAAACGCCTGGTGGACCACACAAAATTTCGCAAATATATTGGTTATTCACCGTAGGGGTGTTGGGTCAAAAATGAAGTGGGGTTTGAATGTTTCAGTGAAACGTGAAAATTATGACACAGGACGAAATGCCTCGTGGGTGAAAGGTCTTGGGATGAAACGTCTCTGGGACAAATCAAATGTCGAAGTGCCAACTTTCACAGATTTATTTTACCCCCAAAAAAAAATCCTCTCACAACCTGCCAAATAAAATCATGAATCGCAATTTATCCCCATTATATTCAAAATTATCACAACCCATTTGAACGGGCAGTTCATCCATAAATCATATTTTTCGGAAATCTGAAAATGAAATACAAAACGAATGTTTGCGTATTTTTATTAATCAATTCGACCGCACATACCTGGCTTCATATATGGGCCCCTGGGGCCTCTTGTTTTTGTTGTAACCCAAAATGACATACTGTTTTGGCCATACAAAGTTGATTGTCTGTTTCTCAGGCCATTTTTTCTGAAAAAGCATGCGGATGGGCGGTCTTTTTTTTTTCTTTTTATTTTCTCCCCGAGAGGTTGTTTGTGGTAATTTGACCCCCACCCAAATGCCTGGTGGACCACACAAAATTTCGCAAATATATTGGTTATTCACCGTAGGGGTGTTGGGTCAAAAATGAAGTGGGGTTTGAATGTTTCAGTGAAACGTGAAAATTATGACACAGGACGAAACGCCTCGTGGGTGAAAGGTCTTGGGATGAAACGTCTCTGGGACAAATCAAATGTCGAAGTGCCAACTTTCACAGATTTATTTTACCAAAAAAAAAAATCCTCTCACAACCTGCCAAATAAAATCGTGAATCGCAATTTTTCCCCATTATATTCAAAATTATCACAACCCATTTGAACGGGCAGTTCATCCATAAATCATATTTTTCGGAAATCTGAAAATGAAATACAAAACAAATGTTTGCGTGTTTTTATTAACCAATTCGACCGCACATACCTGCCTACATGCGATTTATTTTCAGCTATGACTGTTACTTTTATATCAAGCAACGGTTACTATTAGTTATCCAATTATCCTGCATCTCAAATGCATTTATTTAAATTAACTGGGCAACTCGTAACGGTTTCAAATAACAGTACACAATTCCCAATGACGGCCATTTACAATACAAATGTTACTAAAAATAAATGCCAGGAGACTGTGTTCCATTCAACATAGCACCTGACTTTGCAGACTTTCTGAGGGTTGGTGCGATTCAAACGTGGTGCGGATCAACCATTCCCCTTGGTGACTGTTTGTTGTCAGACTGAAAGACACCTTCCTTCTTGCTGTCATTATGACTTACCTTTTACAGAATAAAACACTTTCTGTCGTGAATATTGCTAAAACCCACCTACTTTATTAAAGTATGATGTAGAAAAAGCTTGAAGTGTGTTAATTTAAAATTTGCGAACGCATCGATATCGATTTACCGAAATGAGCACAATATCTCAAATTTTTTTTAAAGATTTTTTGGTGTCATAAAAAGGTTGCATGCGCTCCAAAAATGACCATGCACGTGGGCCTGAAAAACAGCGGTTCTTTTTTTTATGGCCTTTTCAAGTTGTAGTGAGATTCCACATCCCTTTTTTAACTTTTCTATCAAGTTTATTAATATTGTTTTCAAGAAGGAGCAGTCAAAGAAAAGGTGCGATATTGTCTCTTTAGCATTATTACAGAAGGTACATAACTCTGTTTCAGATAAATCACATTGATGAAGTTTAGAGTTTGTGTAGAGAAGCCTATGTAGTATTTTGTATTGTAGACTCTGTAAATAAGAATATGAATTTTTGTATATCTGCTCGCAGTCACCAGACTGCAAGCTGGTATTCAAAATTTCATTCCATTTTCCTTGTGTTTGTAGAGGAGATGTAGCAAACTGTTGCAAGAATGTTGGATAAAAAGCTTGACAGATCTTTTGGGCGTGTTTAAGTTTTTCAATAGTTTCATTTTTTATGTTGTTAGTTTTTCCATGTTGTCTCACTGTTTCTTCCACAATTTTGGGATGGCATGAATCACTCCTTGGTACACAGTGAATGGTATTTTAAGGTTAAATTTTTTGGAAAACTCAGCAAAGGTTAAGATTTTTACTATCTTCTGTTAAGGGATCATTGATAAAAAATACATCAGCCCTGAGTCACCTTTTATCAAAAAAATGTTTCTGAAAAAATCTCTTCTGGAGTCAACGTGTTACTGCTGTCTAGGCGTGACCAAGCAGTTAAAACATATTTCCAGAATGGGTTTAGAAGTTCTATTTCATGTAGTCCTTCTTTATGTAGGTGCCTGATTTTGTTGCTTCCTAGATCCTCAATATCATTTAAAACAAGAGTCTTGCAAGGGGCAAAAATATTTTGGTCTAACAGTTTTTTGATCCAGGGTAGTTTATTGAGTAACTGTAAGCTTTTAAGTGGGAGAACTTAATTCCTCCATTTTATTAGCGTAACTTGACAAAGTCAAGATAAGCTATTGCCATCACGCGTGCGGAAGTCTGTTAGTCTGTTCACATTTTCCTTTAGCACGGGCTACACCCTGCAGTGCTTGTCTGATCGTCACAAAATTTCATATGCAGGTTTGGGGTCATGTCTAGATAAGAACGTCCCCCTTTTGGTCGCGATCGGTCAACCGGTATGGCCCAAAACCCCAAAACCATTGGCACAGTCCACAGGTCGTATTTATGAAGGGATTTCATTGTAACTTGGTAGAATGCCTCTGTATAATGCCTAGATGAGAACGTCCTCTTTTGGGCATGATCTGTCAACTGTGATGCTTGCCCAAGCCTGAAACCCAAAAACTTTTAGCACAGTCTGCAGGTCATGTTTAATATGGAGGGATTTCATTGTAACTTGGTAGGATGACTCCTTATGATGTCTAGATGAAAATTTCCCCATTTGGGCGTGATCTGCCAACCGTGATGACTGCCCGAGCCGAAAACCTTTAGCACAGTCTACAGATCATATTTATTGAGGAATTTCATTGTAACTTGGTGGGTTGACTTCATATAATGTCTAGATGAGAAAGTCCCTTTTTGGACGTGATTGGGCAACTGTGACGGTTACAGGGGCCCGAAGCCCAAAAACCTTTAGCACAGTCTACAGGCCATATTTATGAAGGGATTTCATTGTAACTTGGTAGGATGACTCCAAATAATGTCTAGATGAGAACGTCCCATTTTGATCGCGATTATTCAGCCTTGATGGGTGCCCGAGCCCAAAAACCATTAGCATAGGCAAAAGGTCATATTTATGGAAGGATTTCATTGTAACCTGTTAGGTTGACTCCATATAATGTCTAGATGATAACATCTCCTTTTGGTCGTGTCGTGATTGGTCAACTGTGATGGCTACAGGTGCCCGAAGCCCGAAAACCTTGAGCACATTCTACAGGTCATATTTATGAAGGGATTTCATTGTAACTTCGTAGGATCACTCCAGATGATGCCCAGATGAGATTGTCCCCTTTGGTTGCGATCATTCAACCATGATGGCTGCCCAAAGCCCAAAATTCTTTAGCACAGTCTACAGGTCATATTTATGAAGGGATTTCATTGTAGCTTGGTAGGATGTCTCTAAATAATGTCTAGATGAGAACATCCCCTTTTGGTCGCGATCATTCAGCCTTTATGGCTGCCCGAGCCCAAAGACCTTTAGCATAGTCTATAGGTCGTATTTATGGAAGGATTTCATTGCAACTTGTTAGGTTGACTCCATATAATGCCTAGATGATGATATCCCCTTTTGGTCATGATTGGTCAATTGTGATGGCCACAAGTGCCCGAAGCCCGAAAATCTTGAGCACGGTCTACAGGTCATATTTATGAAGGGATTTCATTGTAACTTGGTAGGATCACTCCAGATGATGCCCAGATGAGAATGTCCCCTTTTGGTTGCGATCATTCAACCATTATGGCTGCCCAAGCCCGAATCCCGAATACCTTTAGCACAGTCTACAGGTCATATTTATGAAGGGATTTCCTTGTAACTTGGTAGGTTTGACTTCATATAATGTCTAGATGAGAACGTCCCCTTTTGGACACAATTGGGCAACTGTGACAGCTACAGGGGCCCAAAGCCCGAAAACCTTTAGAGCAGTCTACATGTCGTAATTATGAAAGGATTTCATTGTAGCTTGGTAGGATGACTCCAAATAATGTCTAGATGAGAACGTCCCCTTTTGGTCGCGATCATTCTGCCTTGATGGCTGGCCAAGCCCAAAAATCTTTAGCATAGTCTATAGGTCGTAATTATGGAAGGATTTCATTGTAACTTGTTAGGTTGACTCCATATAATGCCTAGATGATGACATCCCCTTTTGGTCAACTGTGATGGCTACAGGTGCCCGAAGCCTGAAAATCTTGAGCACAGTCTACAGGTCATATTTTTGAAGGGATTTCATTGTAACTTCATAGGATCACTCCAGATGATGCCCAGATGAGAATGTCCCCTTTTGGTTGCGATCATTCAACCATGATGGCTGCCCGAGCCCAAAGCCTGAAAACCTTTAGCACAGTCTTCAGGTCATATTTATGAAGGGATTTCCTTGTAATTTGGTAGGTTGACTTCATATAATGTCTAGATGAGAACAGCCTCTTTTGGACACCATTAGGCAACTGTGACGTCTACAGGGGCCTGAAACCTGAAAACCTTTAGCACAGTCTACAGGTGATATTTATGAAGGGATTTCATTGTACCCTGGTAGGATGACTCCAAATAATGTCTAGATGAGAACGTCCCCTTTTGGTCGTGATCATTCAGCCTTGATGGCT
Source organism: Pictodentalium vernedei (assembly GCA_031216915.1). Taxonomy (NCBI): domain Eukaryota; kingdom Metazoa; phylum Mollusca; class Scaphopoda; order Dentaliida; family Dentaliidae; genus Pictodentalium; species Pictodentalium vernedei. Next base: position 655,002,834 of record CM062296.1, on the reverse strand, counting down.
GCTCGAGCCTCAACCCCCCCCCCAAAAAAGACCTGTGTTACGTGGACGGGAATGGCGTTAAATTAATTTTTTTCTCTCTGACTTGGTGGCTCTAAAATATGTGATAAACTATAAATTTGCTCAAGGATCGGGGGGTGTGATACGCGGGAGAGGCTATACATTTGTGTGTATTTTTTTGAGAATGGGATAATAAACTGTTCGTTATGGTGATTTATCTGATTTTTTGAAGTGTTGATGTGAGACCAATTTCGTCTTGTGAATCTAATGTCCATTGTGGTTTTTTGGATTTATCTGACTGTCCTTGACTGGAAACTAAGTGGAATCAAGTGAATGGTCGACTGTTCTTTCCATGAGATACTTCCAGCGCTTCCAAGTGTTTGCTTATGTGCCACCACAAACTGTATGTATTTTAATTTTCTTTCGATTCCTACGTCCGTATCATGAACTTGATTTTGTGTTCGATTGTTAGTTCTGGCATTGACTGTATTCTGATTGTATCTCGATACACACAAGGTCAAAGGTCACTGGACTTTGCCTCGCTGTTGCTGATTACCAGTTCGATTTTGTCACACACGTTCGATAATCATTGTCTGTGTATTTTATGTGTTACAGTGTGACAGAGTTACCGTTGCGATACAGTTCGTGCCTATAACCAAGCACTACAGTCTTGCACCAGCTTAAATGGCGTCCTTTCTTTCCGAGCAAGATAAGCGAAGGCGAGCGTCAGAGGAGAGTGCAGTCTCAGTCGAGATACAACCAAAGAAACCTTAAGAAGGGTCTCTCTCGGACTCATATTTATCTCACATTAATAGCTCTCTTTACGACAACCCTGATAGTCACACTGCTGATCAAGTGCCAAACCTCGAGCCACCTAGTAACTTCCAAATAGAACCCAGTTCTGAAATGTCAAATATGTTAATAGAAGCCCTATAAGATCCGGCAGTTGGAACAATGTTTTACAACATGTTTGAGACTATCTCTAAACGTCTTTTGGATTCAGCCATGACATCACTTAAAAAGAACTTTGATTCGAAAGTTGAAGGTCTCGAAAAAGTCATTGAGAATAAAAGCATGGAAATTTGTGGTCTGAGACAGGAACTCAACGATCTGCGACAGTATGAAATGCGCAATTCGTATTGCTGGTGTTGCCGAGTCTGTTGGTGAAAGCACAGACGATATTATTTGGGATATGGCTACCATAATGGATGTCCCCCTCCATTTAAACAACATCGAGCATAGTCATCGTTCCGGTCCACCCTGCAGTGGACGAACAAGATCGATAATTGTTAAATTCACTTGCTATCACATGAGGGACATGTTTTTTGGGGCAAAGAAAAAATTGAGGTCTAATCCACAGACGAATAACGTTTACTTAAACGAACACTTGACGAAGGACAGATCATTTCTAGCTCGTCGAGCTCGAACATTGCCAAGAGACAAAAAGATTGCGGGTACCTGGACCCATGACGAGGTAATCTTTGTCAAAGAAATAAACAACCATGTCCGTAGAGTGACAACTGATGCCAAAATGGCCAAAATTGAAGACAAATTTCGCCTATTGGTGTCAATACATAGTTCACAAGCTGGTTCACAGAACAGCTCGTAACACTTAAGCTCCTTTTGCCTCCAGTCTCGTAGTCCTTTCCTTCATCTTCCCTGCTTTGAGGATTGGCCTTTCTCCAGAAACCATTCACTCTCCGTGCATAAGTCGATACAGGGGATAAAATTACACGCGAATCCACGAATAGATTCTCGTTATGACATTGGCAGACAACACTCGCGTGGTACTTGGTAATTCTGCAGACTCCAACCGAATGTTGCTTCTGAGTTGACGAAATAAGTTGGTAACATGTCCACGCATGGTTTTTACATACTTCACACCCTCCTGAGCTCGATGTCGAATCGAGTCGTGGCTGCTAATAACAGCCACGACTCGACTCGGCTCCAAACTCCGGAAACAGTGAATAGACTGATTTTCTTATAATTCACACCCAATCAGAATGATCGGGATGTCATTATCAGTCAAACACATCACAGAGATAAAGTGAATCCAAGCAGTAGACAAAAGTGGATCAGAAAGCTGCTTCATATCACTTGTACAATGCCCATTTTTAACACTACTGTGTGAGATTCTGATGTGTCCGGCCGCCACCGGAGGTCTCGACTGCCTGTCATTTCTTGATATGTCGTCCTTTCACAGATAGCACCCCCCCCCCCCTCCCCTCCACACATACACACCCATCAATCACACTTTGCGGGCTCGTTTGCAATTCGTTGTTGAGACCAGCACTCAGACTTGTATACTTTTAAACCTGTAAAATTGATAATTATAATTTTCAGATGAAATTCATTTTTAATTAGACATGTGTGACGTATCATTAGCCATTGAGGTGCGATAATTAAAATTCTATTAAGGAATGGCGAGCTGATGAACGAATTATCATGTGTAGATTTACCATTCGAAATTTCCTAAAACAGCCAGTAAATGAGGCGGTCTGGCTCGTGGTGTTAACGCGGATCTCCGGTGGCGGCTGGCATTTCGTATACTCTGGCATTTCATATACTCTCGCCAGTAACTATTGTTCAATGTAAACCACAAAGAAGGGTAAGCTGTCTCTACATTACCCGTCTATCAACCAGCTAACTTCCCCTACGTACCACCCCTCCATCCCGATATTGATGATGTAGCCGCTGAGCTAACCAATCCACACTACTGTCAATCGATGAAGATGCTGATGCATCAAGATGTGCTTGTACATACCTTGCTTATATATATACATATACTTCTTTCACTATCTATCTCTGTTGAATTACACCAAGCCCTACCTTTCCTACTTACCAAGAAGATCTGTCCTTTGCTCCTGCCGCTCACCCAATAACATTACCATTGTGCTATCATCTGTCTCCTGGCTCCGAGTTGCAAATAAACTTCTGCGTGCAGACAGACCTGCTCGATATAACCCAATTCATATTAACCACCCTAACAAGCTCCATTATGTGTAGCATAGACACATATAGACTGAGAGTTGGCCTGTTTGTATCACGTGCACATGGTGGTGTTCACGGGAGGTGCCAGCTTGATCTTCCATGCATCATACTTGCGAATCTAATAATTAGGTACCAGTCTAAAGGAGTCACTATAATGCTAGCCCTGATGCAAGGAACAGGAACCCGGCATCACTGCCCATTGGATTTAATTATAAAGCATAAACCTGAATGTCATGACGTGGTAAATCCTTCTATGTTTAAAAATATGATGTCCGTATTCTCCTGCATAAAGGAAAAAGTCAATCTATTGCACAAAATGAAATTGCTACGACTTCTGATAGTGTTTGTAACCGTACAACTAGTGTCATCTGTCGTCTTCACCTGGGGATTAACCCTTTTGTACTTATCTGGCGACATTGAACTAAACCCCGGCCCAACAAATCCCCACTCAAATCAATTCTCAACGGAACTAAAAATTGTTCCTATGAATATCCAGAGCCTAAAACCAAAAATTGACCATCTACAGTGTGAAATGTCAGAAACGACGTATGTGCATTCACAGAAACATGTCTAGGCCCTACAGATGACTACAGTGAAATTCAACTGAGTGGCTTCCACGACGTCCTGCGCAAAGATCGCCCGACCCGGGGAGGAGGCATCGCCATTTACATAAAAGTTGGTGTGCCCTTCAGAGCTAGACCTGACCTTGAAGTTAGATCACTTGAGAGCTTATGGGTTGAAATAAGCGCCAGCACGGGGCCCCTGCTTTTCAGAGTGTTCTATAGACCTCCAAACAGTGATAACAAGACATGGGACACAATACCTGAATCGCTAGACAAAGCCAAAGATTCCAGCGTCCAGGATATAGTGGTGACAGGCGATTTTAATGATAACTTGCTTTTATCTAGAAGAGGTAAATTCAGTGAAATTGCTGACTATTTTAATCTCAATCAGGTGGTGAATGAACCAACTTACTTTACTGAATCCTCGGCAACTTTACTTGACCTTTTTCCAGTTAGTGCTTCGGTAAATGTCCTATCGTGTGAAGTATTGGATCCCTTTCTACCTGACCTTACTTGACATCACTGCCCCGTCCTTCTTGTTGTAAAGTTCAAGAAAACGACTTTCAAAAGTTTCAAACGCAAAATATGGTTATATAATGATGGTGATTTTGATGGACTTAGCAAAGCAATTTCGAACATACAATGGGAAAATACTTTTTCAATTACCAACTTGGACACAATGGCTGACGATTTTACGAATAAGATTCTTGACCTCGCCTCCCGCTTCATTCATAATAAAATAATTACAGTTAGGAGAAAAGATCCCAGGTGGATGCATAACGAAATTAGACTTTTGATGAGACAACGTAAACGTCTGTATCGTATTGCAAAATCTAACGCCCGACCTGAATCTTGGAATAGGTATCGTCAGAACAGAAATGAAGTGGTCACCGCCATCAGAAAATCAAAGGCCACCTTTATATCACCAAAATACAGAACACCTTAACTGGTAGAGTGCTGGAAGCCCATATTTGGGCTTTACTTGAAGTGTCAGTACCAGCACTTAAAGGCTTCATATTTTGTGGATGTTGTTCATACCACCTTTAAAGTGAAATTATTTAGTCTGTTAGGATTTGCCTTGTTACAATTTATGGGAGAGTGCCTATTGGCACTCTCCCATAAATTGTAACTAGGCAAACGCATGTGAACAAATTTTGATGACCAGAAATAATTCAGCACTCTACCAGTTAAACAGCCCGACTACTAACTCTTCGGTATGGTGGAAAACCCTAAAATTACTATTAGGAAGTAAACGCATGGAAATCCCAGACATATTGCATGAAAGCAATCTTATCTCATCTCATGCAGACAAAGCCGAAGCATTTAACGACTTCTTTTGCAATATTGCAACTTTTAATGACACACATGTGACTCTTCCATCCCGGTCCTTCCCAGAATGCCCTACCCTCAGTAAAATCGAACTCAGCCAAAATGAGGTTCTTATCGCACTGAAATCTCTAAACAAATCCAAGGTCCCAGGCCCAGATATGGTGTCTCCTCACATTCTAAAAGATTGTGCAAACTCACTAACGGAACCTCTCACAATACTATTTAATATTATGCTAAGTCATTCATATTTTCCCACCACCTGGAAGAAGGCTAACGTTACACCAGTCCTGAAAAAAGAACCTTCTAATCTCCTTTAAAATTACCGACCAATATCCTTACTTAGTTGTGTAGGAAAGAGTTTTGAAAGATGCATTTTTAATAAAATTTGGAAGTTTTTAGAGGAAAATAGCTTACTCAGTCCTCTCCAATCCAGGTTTACACCTGGTGACTCCACAGTACTACAGCTTACGGATATATATGATGCCTTTAGTGGTGCACTCGATGAAGGTAAGGATGTAAGAGTTGTATTTTGTGATGTAAGCAAAGCCTTCGATAAAGTATGGCATAAAGGCTTAATCTATAAATTGAACAAAATAGGCATAAGTTGTGAACTTCTCAACTTTTTCGAATCATACCTGAGTGATCGCTTGCAGAGAGTTGTCGTAAACTCTGATTCGTCTTCCTGGAAACATGTGCCTGCAGGAGTTCCCCAGGGCTCTATACTAGGTCCCTTGCTTTTCTTAATCTATATCAACGACATCACCTCAGGCCTAACTAGCAGTATACGCTTATTTGCTGATGATACAACCTTGTATTTAATTGTCGATAATCCCCACCAAGCATCTCTTGTCTTAAACAGTGATCTGATAAAAATTAATCAGTGGGCGCAATCATGGATAGTTGATTTTAATCCAACGAAAACCGAATCCATGACCATATCCCGGAAAAGAAATATTCCCTACCATCCTCCCCTGGTGATGGCAGGAGTTGCCATTAAAGGCGTTGATGAACACAAACACTTAGGTGTAATTCTCAACTCCAAATGTACATGGGATGACCACATAAAATATATAAGTGTTAAAGCCTGGTCACGAATAGAGTTGTTGAGAAAAAACAAATTTATTCTGAACAGCCGCACCTTGGAGAAAATATACTTTGCTTTTGTGAGACCCTTACTCGAATATGCGGATACAGTTTGGGACAACTGCACAAAAAACGACGCGACGAATTTAGAGCGCATCCAAATCGCCACCGCGCGGGTCGTAACAGGGGCAACCCCGAGTGCTAGAAAAGCATTATTATATGCGGAAACGGGGTGGGCGGTGCTCCAGAAAAGGCGTGAAAAGCATAAACTGATCCAATATTTCAAAATGTATCATAATCTTGTACCGCCCTACATTTTCAATAGAATTCCCCCTCCTGCCTCCATGAACCTAAACGTAAATACCTGGCAGTCCCAGAACCTTCGCGTCCCCTTCTGTCGCACCAAACAATATCAAACATCGTTCTTCCCATCGACAACCAAGTTATGGAATGATCTCCCAGTGGGAATCAGAAACAATTGCTCACTGGTCGATTTTAAGAATTACTTGAATCAAGATACTATTAGACCCCCACCATATTTTTCTTTTTCAATATCACGTTGCGTCTAAGATGCAGTAATCTCAACGACCACTTGCACATGAACCATTTAAAGAACAACCCGAACTGCTCATGTGGGCAGCGTGAGACCACTGAACACTTTCTACTCTACTGCCCGAATTATAACATGATTCGATGCTCAACCCTGGGCTCACTGACCTTTCCACTTGATTGCAATATTTGACTCTATGGGTCTGCTTCTCTTAGTAACCGGGACAACTGTATAGTGTTCGAAAACATCCAGAAATTTATACAAGATACGGCAAGGTTTAAATAACCTCATCAGTGAACAAACGTGCTTCGTGATAATTGACCGGTGACGACTTGGTGGGAGTGTATAGGTCAGCTATACCCTCGCCCGAAGCTGTCGTCGCTCAATTAAATACTCGTAATTACCTCCTTGCGTGATCATGGGCACTTCGGTATCCATGATGCCTTCTGTGGTTCCATTCGCCACTGTGCTCGTGTTAGTGCCGTGGAGACTCGAGCCGGGAGACAGAGGTTGGCAGCTAGCACCCCTTCTACATCCTAACCTAACGGATCATTAACCATGCTGTTATCCGTTTCTTCTGTACTGTGGGGCCTTCTTGCGAACAGAAAAGGATCGCCAGATGATTTTGCAATAACTGGCCCCAAACTGCAATCACTGATGAACTAGAACATTTATATAGCCATTGCCATTGCTAAAGAACCCTTCTCGTCTCTAGTTGCAAATAAGCTAATTACGATCCGGAAGGTTTTCCCATACTTCTCTCATTGAATAGCCATTCCCAAATCTTCTATCAACTCATGTCCACTCTTCTGTAGTACCATCCTATGAACTTCTACCTTGACTTCGGGCCCAATACGAGGGAGGTGACGGCTACCACCCTATTTCAATCTGATCAGCCAACTTCCACCTTGAACTATTAAACATTGCTATCTGCCACTCATATAGCTAGGTGTTAACAGGGAGCAAACACAGCATTTTGAGGCTATTACTTAAGGCAGTCCTATGTTGAGTGTTGTCCCGCACTCGTGTTGGGTTTGGAGTAATTCTTCTCTTTTCTTTACAGTATTGTTTAATACAATATCTAATTTAACCAGTACATTGCATAAAATGATCTATACACGGTACACCATAACCATGATTACCAACTGCACAATGTACTAAAATTTAATATCTGGATTGTAACATACTGTAAAAGCCATCTCGAGAGTTTATAAGTTCTGTTTTATTGAGTGGAAACGACCTTGTAATAGCTATAAGCTTATTGTCGAATCCATGCCCGTTATATTTTTGTATGCAATTATTTGATATTTAAAATAAATATTGTTTAAACTAAAACCCAAAACCTTTGGCTTAGACTATAGGTCTTATTTATGGAAGGATTTCATTGTAACCTGTTAGTTTGACTCCATATAATGCCTAGATGATGACATCCTCTTTTGGTCGTGATTGTTCAACTGTTATGGCTTCAGGGGCCTGAAGCCTGAAAACCTTGAGCACAGTCTACAGGTCATATTTATGAAGGGATTTCATTGTAACTTCATAGGATCACTCCAGATGATGCCCAGTTGAGAATGTCCCCTTTTGGTTGCGATCATTCAACCATGATGGCTGCCCGGGCCCAAAGCCCAAAAACCTTTAGCACAGTCTACAGGTCATATTTATGAAGGGATTTCATTGTAACTTGGTAGGTTGACTTCATATAATGTCTAGATGAGAACGTCTCCTTTGGACGCAATTGGGAAACTGACGGCTACAGGGGGCCCGAAGCCTGAAAACCTTTAGCACAGTCTACAGGCCATATTTATGAAGGGATTTCAAAGTAACTTGATAGGATGATTTGTTTTGGAATAATTTCACTGTAACTTGGTAACTTTCGTTGATATACGTTAACTGTGAGGGCCACATACATTAACTGTGAGGTCATATTAACCCACCCCTCAGCTCTTTAGTACAGTGTACACCTCATATTATTAGTCCCCTACCGGCATCGCCGGAGGGGACTCTGGGTTTGCACTCTGTCCATCCGTCAGTCTGTAGGTCTGTCAGTCTGTCAGTCACACTTGAGTTTTCCAGAGTTTTTTTTGAAACGCTTCAACGGAATGATTTCATTTTTGGTAAACTACTATAGAACGATGACTTACAGATCAAGTTTGAGTTTCATGCTGATTGCATTATTCTTGTGTGAGTTACAGCCCTTGGACATATGGGAAAAAGCACCAAAATATCAGTATTTTTATACTGTACCAATGACCCAGACACAGCTGGTGCTAACTCTTAAAAAACTAGGGCCAAACACAAATTTTGCCCCCCAATCCCCAAAATTTGCATCTAAAACCAAAAGAAATCATGTCCTGAAGGATCTCCATACTTTGCCCTTACTGCGCATGCGCAGTGTCAAGGACGTTCCGAAATTAGCGCCAATTATCATTCTCTGTTTGGCCCTTCATCAGTCAACATCTCACTGATCTTTGTGCTTGTAAATCTCAGTTTAAAGGATGCCAGACACATAATTATTGGAGAAATGGTGATTCTAAGGAGGATATAGAATGAGGAGAGGAAAAAGGAGTGACAAAAAATAATCAGGGCTGTACTTAAAATTTTTTATGAAATTATGTTAAATTGCCTATTTTCGAGGCATGGGCCTGTTGTTGTCATTCTTGCTATAAAGTTGCACTGCTTATTCAGTGTTTCCTCTCCCCTGGTCTTCTAAGTCCCCCTTGCTATTCTCCCATGCTTTTGGCATATTTTTGAGAAAGATCATTTCTAAATTCTCTTGGGAGAGTTAGCTTGGTTACAGAATGAATTCTGTTATTTTCCCCATAGTTACGTTTTCACCCATGGGTGTATAAACGTTGTGTTCTGCATCTGCCATCTGATGTTCTGCAGATTCTCCCCTGGGAGTCTCTGTTTTGCATCAGATAGAGTGTAATTTTGATGACTGATTTCGGGCCAGTATTGTCAGTGCCTGGAATCATGTTTTCTGGTGTTTTTTACACTGTTTGTTTACATTGGCAACAGTCTCTTTTGAGGGGGGCTGTTTGCCTTTGGAGTAGTTTATCTCACTATAAGATACATTATTATTATCCGTAAGTGTTGCATTAATTATTTAATATAATTTTAAAATTTTTGACCACACTTAGCCTTGGGATCCATTGGGGCTCAATGTTACTTTTCAGAAACTTGGGCTTCGCTGAAAAAATATTTTTCAAAAATTATTTTGATTTTCAATTGTTTTTTCAATATTAATGGATCATGTTATTATGTATCTTTGTGTTTAGGGGTTTGTGCGAGTACTAGGACTTGTTGTTGACTTTTCACAATGAAAGGATATTGTTCAAATTGTAATAGGAAGAAATCTTCCTCTGACTTTCATGATCATTGTATTAATTGTAGTCAGTGTACTCGCACTAATCCCTGTTCAATATGTCAATATTGGGATGACAAACATTGGAAACGTGTCACGATATGTTGTTAGTGGAGAAAGGGCTATGCCGGCCCTTTCTCCACAAGGTCACTCTACTCTATCAGTTTTTATTTCAGAGGAACAAGAACAGGGTGATGTTTCCATGTTATCTTCCGCAAGTGCGCTTCCGTCGTCACAAATGAATACAGAGCTAGCGGCAAAAGTGCTCATGGAGATAAGACAAATGTCATCCGCTAGCTCGCCCGGTGTAGCGTCCATTCACCAAATGGTTCGGCAGCCGGGTTCGTCCGATGCGGTCCAGGAGGAAATGTTGGGTGATGCGAGCACTATAAACATTCAACGTGCACACCCAGTGATGGCGGATAGTAGGAGAGATCGGAGGAAGCCTTCGAGTCCGGTTCCTAGCTCGTCCAGGTCCAGCCGGGCCGCGAGCGGGAGAGGCCCCTCTCTCGTACAACAACATCTGGGACCAGATGTTGTGGTACAAAATGTGTCGCAAGCGGAGCACACGTCCGTCGCTCGGGACGCTCTGTTGTATAGGCAGTCCGCTGAGACTGCTCAGGCTTCTTCCTCTCACCAGCGCACACGACCGCACCTTGGCTACGTGACCGCCGATATTTTACCAGCTTTGCCGATCAGGGATTCTTCGGCAACCAGGTCACGCCATCCGGTAGCCAGGGACACGAGGCCGGTGGACTCTGGACGTTCGCATAGGAAGAGTATGCGGGAGTCACCAGATGCGGAGCTGCCTTCGGCGAAGCAGCGAAAGACTGCGCCTCCGCAGGCCTCGATGTCGGACGTGCTTGTTCAAATAGCACAACTTATCGCAGCATCCCAGCAACCGACAGAAACGGTGTTGGATCGGGAATTATCCGACGGCGCTGGGTCGGTACGCTCCGCCGAAGCATCGGGGGCGGACGACCGGGAGCATCATGAGGTCCGACCGGATGGTGAAAGGGATACGGATGACTTGGAGCTATCCCTTTCGGAACAACATAAAGCTGCCGTGGACTTCATCCGGCACTTTCTTCCTCAAGTTGTTCCGTCGGGCCAGACTGCTGCGGTTCCGGACAAGAGAATTATAGCGTCATTGGACACTGATTTCTTTGAGCGGTTCAGGGACATCGCTCCCGAGTTTCCGTCTCAGTCCAATAATGTCACAAGAACATTTGAATTATTGAATGACGCTATATTCAAACTTGCTTCCAAAACAGGAAAAGCGGGTTTCTTGTCCGCCAATACTCTCAACCTGCCTTTCATTAATGCAAGGAATAAATTCGATACGGCAGGACAGGGTATCCCGAGAGTTCCTCTGTGTATGGACGACGAGGCGGAAGACTTAGAATTATCATTACCGTCGTCTGCGTCTATTCCAACCGCGGTGTTGGAGACGACTATTTCGTCTAACAGAGCCAGTTTAGATGCTTTATCTTACGCAGACCACCTTACTAAGGCGTTATCACTGCGTCTTCAAGGGAAAGAATTCCAGGATATACAATCCTCTTTAAGACTTCCAAGGGCAGTAGCTTATTCCACGTGTAACTCCGCCCTTTCAGTGGCAAACCTGGAGTTGGTTAGATGTGACCAGCCCTAGCTACATCCACACTCGTGGATAGTAAGGTGAAGAACTCTCTCAGAGTCGCTTCGGTCTCCGGAGAACTTCTCTTCAATGGCAAGCTTTCTGCAATTTACGATAAAATTACTAAGAAAGCTTCTGATTCTCTGCTGTTTAAATCTGCTTCTGAGAAGTCGGACACGGCAGATAAGAGTAAGACAGACACTTCTGGGTCTAATGCGCCCAAGAGAGGTTCCTATAGAGGTTCCGGTGCGTCCTCTTGGTCTTATTCAAGAGACCGTCAAGGCAGCGACTCACGTGCGGGACGTCCTTCGGGCCGGGACAACCGGTCGGACGCCCCGAGGTCGACGGGACGAGGTGCGGGTCGCGGAGGACGTGGTTTCTCCTACAGGCCTCGCAGGTCCAGGAGGTGATGGCTTCAACCTCTATCGCGTGCCGGTTGGCGGAAGGTTGTCGAGTTTTTCACAAGAGTCGGCGTCGATTACGGACGACCCTTGGGTGAGAGGGGTGATTTCGGAAGGTCTAAAGATATCCTTCAAACGAAAGCCTCCATTAACTCGAAGTCCAAAATGGACTCAACTTCCGTCAAATCCGCAGAAAAGAGACGCTCTGTTGTCAGAGGTGCAGTCTCTTTTAAGGAAGAACGCGGTAGAGGTCGTAGAAAACCAGGAGACACCGGGATTCTACAGCCATCTGTTTCTGGTTCCGAAACCAGACGGCTCGTTCCGTCCAGTCATAGATTTGAGCTGGATAAACAAGCTGATCGTCGCTCCGAAGTTTTATATGGAGACGATTCGATCGGTCAGAGCGAGTATTCGGGTGAACGATTATGCAACAAGCATAGATCTCAAAGATGCGTACTTTCACGTCATGGTACATCCGACATTCAGAAAGTATCGACGCTTCGCAGTCCTAGGGGTGGTGTATCAATTCCGGGCGATGTGCTTCGGATTGAATCTAGCACCCTGGGCTTTCACTCGAGTAATGAACTCGGTAATGATATATTTCCGAGCTCATTCGTCTGCGGTAACGTCGGCCTACCTGGACGACATTCTTCAGAGGTACGGCAACGAGTTAACGCTTCAGAACGATGTGCAGAATCTGCTTCTATTGCTCCGACGTCTCGGTTTTATAATAAACGAGGAGAAGTCGGATCTGGTGCCGTCCAAGTCATTCACACATCTGGGAATGAGCTTCGAGACGCACAACAATCTCGTTCGTCTGCCGTTAACCAGAGCGAAATTAGTCAGTTGTTACGCTCGCTATTGTCTGCACGCAGACAAAGTCACAGCGAGGGAGTTCATGAGACTGATAGGTCTGTGCGGAGCCGCTGCGGATTTCATTCCGTTGGGGCGGTTACGCACGCGTCCTCTCCAAATTTTCTTGACTCAGAATTGGAGTGTGAAAATTCATTCGCTCGACATAGACGTTCTCTTGTCAGATCAAGTGAAACGAGAGATTCAGACTTGGGCAAACATTCAGTGGTTAACTCAGGGAGTTCCGCTGCAGTTGCCGGATCCGAGTTTTACCATTATGACGGATGCCAGTCAAACAGGTTGGGGTGCATCATTGATCCCAACGGATTCGAGATGCCAGGGTCTTTGGGATCCGCAATTCCTGGGCAAGCACATAAACATCAAGGAAATGATGTCAATTTGGCTTGCGTTACGTCATTGGATGGAAATTATTCACAATGCTCATGTCCAAATCCTATCCTATCCGACAATACGACAGTAGTGGCGTATATACGGAATCAGGGAGGCACTCATTCAATTCCATTGTTCAATCTAACGGAAAGAAGCACATAAACATCAAGGAAATGATGTCAATTTGGCTTGCGTTACGTCATTGGATGGAAATTATTCACAATGCTCATGTCCAAATCCTATCCTATCCGACAATACGACAGTAGTGGCGTATATACGGAATCAGGGAGGCACTCATTCAATTCCATTGTTCAATCTAACGGAAAGAATCCTTCTGTTTGCTCTAGAACATCAAGTTCTACTCTCGGTCCGTCATATACCGGGTCGTCTGAACGTACTAGCAGACTCCCTTTCACGAAAGGGTCGCTTGTTGCCGTCGGAGTGGACTCTCAACAAACAAGTATTCAATCAGATTTGCTACCAATGGGAATGGCCAATGATAGACTTATTTGCGACACATCTCAATAATCAGTTGCAGACGTATGTGTCTCCGTGTCCGGATCCAAGAGCATTTGCAGTAGACGCTCTGTCGATCCCTTGGGACGGAATGATAGGATAGGTTATCCTCCAGCGCCGTTAATTCAGCAAGTATTGCTAAAGATAAAACAATCTCAATGCAAGATTCTGTTGGTAGCATCTCTGTCTCCACAGAGACCGTGGATAAATCTACTCAGGTGTCTGTTGTGGGACCTACCGCGAAAGCTTCCTCCACGGGAGGATCTTCTTTCGCAGGGGAAATCGCGTCAACTCCATCACAACCCGCAAGGTCTCAACCTTCACGTTTTTCCGTTGTGCGGTCCTTCTTGCATGGCAAGCACTTTACAGGATGAGCAGTGGACGCGATTTCTAACTGTAGGAGGACCTCCTCTTTGCTAAACTATGCGGCTAAGTGGAAGGTTTTTCGTCGTTGGTGTAGGGATCATTCTGTTGATATTTTTGATCCCTCCATACCAGACATTGCAAACTTTCTAGTATACTTGTTTGACGAAATCAAACTGCAGCCTGTTACTTTTAAGGGTTATAGGTCTATGTTATCTGATACCTATGCACATCATGATAGTTTACAAATTGGATCTAATGTCTCTTTATCTAAGTTAGTTAGAAACTTCTCGATAAATAGACCCAGAACTCTTAGGTTAATTCCTAAGTGGAATTTAGCTTGGGTTCTTCTTAAACTGAAGGAAAAGCCATTTGAACCTCTTGGGACAGTAGATTTCAAATTCTTGTCTTATAAGACAGCTTTTCTCTTAGCTTTCTCTTCTGCTAGAAGAGTCAGTGAGCTTCATGCATTGTCGGTGGATGATTCTCACTATCGTAGTGTCGGGAACACTATCACCTTCACTACTAATGTGGGATTTTTAGTTAAGAATCAGGCTCCTAATAAATATCCGGCTATTATTGTTATTAAGGCTCTTCCGTCTTCAGATGGGCGTAGGCCTTTACTCTGTCCTGTTAGAGCGTTACGTATCTATAAACAGAGATCTCAGTTTATCAGAAAGGGACGAAAACGTTTCTTTCTGTCTCTGATGCCTAATAGAAAGGACATTTCGGTCCATTCTTTTGCTAGATGGATTCAATTAACTATCCGTACTGCTTATGAAAATTTATCTTCTTCTCAGCAGTCTGTGCTTAAGATTTCGGCTCATGAAGTAAGAGCTCTTTCTACATCTTGGGCTTACGCTAATAGTATTGCTATTACAGATTTAATGAAGGCTGCTTATTGGTCTCAGCCATCCACATTCACAAATTTTTATCTCGGAAATATTGAGTCCATTTCTGGAGACCTGCATTGTTTAGGTCCGTTATCTGTTGCTCAGAATGTCGTCCACTAAACAGTTGCAACTATAGTTATGCAGGCTTTCTGTTCCGGAAGTGACTCCGTCCGACTGCCCTCTTCGCTCTGGGCTATTTGACCCAGGGGAAGGGGGGGGAGGGTGTTCCCTTAGGTCACCTGCTTTATAGTGAAAAGCAAGGGAATGCCTCCTCCGAAGTCAGTATTTCTGAGTCGTTTCCGGGATGGTTTTAAAGTGTAATATTAATGTTAAAAATTCATTCATGTCATATTTTTAAAGTGTAGCTCGGTGTGAAGCATTTGTATATGTCAAGTGTCAATCGGGCGTTAATATACAATCCTCAGACACTTTTAAAGAATAAAAAGAGTCTCAATTCTCTGGACTAACTTTATTTATTGGCTTACTTTAAAAATAATTAGTATAAAGGGTTATACTGGATGTTAATAGAGAACATGAATGTTATTGTGCTCAATTATGAAGGGTATTGTATCTTTCTAATTTAACATAAAATAAGAAAGATACATGTAAAGCCTAATACTCCTTTTCTCCTTGAGGGGTTGACTCTATATTATATAGTTGAGCTTATTGGATTTTCCTCTATGTCCTAGGCCCTCCAGCCTTTTTACTATTCAGCTATGTCTGGGTCATTGGTTCTGTATAAAAATGTTAAAAAATTTATAGTAATTTATATATTTTTTATACTTACCAATGACCCAGATGGGGATGGCCCTCCCAGGAGTTGGGAACTCATACCTCCCCACCGAGTACATAGCGCTGACCAGGCACTGCTTGTAAGAATGATAATTGGCGCCAATTTCGGAACGTCCTTGACACTACGCATGCGCAGTAAGGGCAAAGTATGGAGGTCCTTCAGAACATGATTTCTTTTGGTTTTAGATGCAAATTTGGGGGATTGGGGGGCAAAATTTGTGTTTGGCCCTAGTTTTTTAAGAGTTAGCACCAGCTATGTCTGGGTCATTGGTAAATATAAAAAATATATGAATTAATATAAATTTTCTAACATTCCGGAGTTTTTTGGGAAACGCTTCAACGGAATGATTTCATTTTTGGTAAACTACTATAGAATGATGACTTAAGGATCATGTTTGAGTTTCATGCTGATTGCATTATTCTTGTGTTAGTTACGGCCCTTGGAAATATGGAAAAGCACCAAAATATCAGTTTTCCAGAGTTTTTTTGGGAAATGCTTCAACGGAATGATTTAATTTTTTGTAAACTACTATAGAACGATGACTTACAGATCAAGTTTGAGTTTCATGCTGATTGCATTATTCTTGTGCGAGTTATGGCCCTTGAAAATATGGAAAAGCGCCAAAATATCAGTTTTCCGGACTTTTTTTGGAAACCGCTTCAATGGAATGATTTTATTTTTTGTAGCCTACTATAGAACAATGACTTACAGATCAAGTTTGAGTTTCATGCTGATTGGCTTATTCTTGTGTGAGTTATGGCCCTTGGTAATATGGAAAAGGGCCAAAATATCAGTTTTCCGAACTTTTTCTGGAAATGCTTCAACGGAATGATTTCATTTTTGGTAACCTACTATAGAATGATGACTTAAAGATCAAGTTTCATTTACACTCTGTCCATCCATCCGTCAGTCTGTCAGTCAGTCAGTCAGTCTGTCGGTCATACTTTAGTTTTCCGGACCTTTTTTGGAAAAGCGTCAACGGAATGATTTCATTTTTGGTAACCTACTATAGAACGATGACTTACAGATCAAGTTTCATTTGCACTCTGTCCATCTGTCAGTCTGTCAGTCATACTTTAGTTTTCCGGACTTTTTTTGGAATTGCTTCAACCGAATGACTTCATTCTTGATAACCTACTATAGAACAATGACTTACAGATGAAGTTTGAGTTTCATGCTGATTGCATTATTCTTGTGTGAGTTATGGCCCTTGGAAATATGGAAAAGTGCCAAAATATCAGTTTTCTGGACTTTTTTTTGGAAATGCTTCAATGGAATTCATTCTGATCACATCTAGGTTATAACATTTGTATAATTATTAATGCTCATTAGTCCAGTAGGGGACATTGTATTGCTTCAGCGATACGTGCGCTCTTGTTTTTATCAAAAACATAGCATACAGGGAACAGAATGAACATATTCCCAATTATCACAATTCTTGTCTTATTTCATAATCCTTTCATAAACATTGAACATTATCCTTTTCATCAAACACAACACACAAGTTAAGCTACAGTGTCATTGACACTTTCATAGTAATTATTGTAGATCTTTTTATCTTATCATTCTTTCATGACGATAGAAAACTAAAGAATTTAGTTTGCATTTTGCATAAAATATCTTCAGGAGGATTGGGTAAAACCGATATGCAGTGTATCAACATTGGTAATACAAGTGTTTTTACTACAGCAGTCTTTCTGATTAGAGTTAAATTTCTGAAGGACCAATCATTGAGTAACTTTTCATTTTTTTTATGTAATTGTTTAATATATAGTTTTCCCAGAACAGATTGTACTCTATTCCCAGAATTGTAAAAGAATTTCCATGATTCCAGTGAAACAGTTTGTTTTTCCTTCCCACAACCCCTCTTCGAACCAATCCAAATCACTTGCATTTTCTCAAAGTTTACCTTTAGTCCAGAAAGAGTAGAAAATAATTTCAGCATTTCAAGAGCGATATTTAATGAATGACCATCATCACTTATAAAAAGCGATGAGACATCTGCATATTGACTTATTAAGTATTCTGAGTCATTTATCTTTATTCCATTGATATTTGGGTTATTTTTTAGAGCTGCACTAATGATCTCTGCACAGAGGATGAAGAGGTAGGGAATAGAGGATCACTCTTCCTAACACCTCTCTGTAGATCAAAACTTTCTGTGCAATGACCATTATTCACGACATAGGTATATATGTTGTTATAAAAGGTGTGAAACCATTGTATTATTGATGGGGCCAAAGTTTAGAAAACGTAGTATTCTTTTGATGAAGATCCATCCTAACTAGTCAAATGCCTTTTCAAAATCTAACAATACAAGCAATCTGGGAATGTTTTGCTCTTCACATTTTCTAATTAGATCAAATGCCAAATGTGTTGATTGTCCAATATATCTTCCTTTTACGAACCCCAGTTGAGTTTCAGAAATGAGTTCAGGCAAGACTTTTAATGCGGTTAGCAATGGCGGTGGAGCCTATTTTTACATCGACATTTATTAAAGAAATTGGCCCCCAATTTATCATGTTTACTTTCCATTTTTTTGGTTTGGGTATACAAGTAATGACACCAGGTCTTTGCTGATTGCATTATTCTTGTGTGAGTTACGGCCCTTGGAAATATGGAAAAGCACCAAAATATCAGTTTTCCAGAGTTTTTTTTGGAAATGCTTCAACAGAATAATTTAATTTTTTGTAAACTACTCTAGAACGATGACTTACAGATCAAGTTTGAGTTTCATGCTGATTGCATTATTCTTGTGCGAGTTATGGCCCTTGAAAATATGGAAAAGCGCCAAAATATCAGTTTTCCGGACTTTTTTTGGAAACCGCTTCAATGGAATGATTTTATTTTTTGTAGCCTACTATAGAACAATGACTTACAGATCAAGTTTGAGTTTCATGCTGATTGGCTTATTCTTGTGTGAGTTATGGCCCTTGGTAAGATGGAAAAGGGCCAAAATATCAGTTTTCCGAACTTTTTCTGGAAATGCTTCAACGGAATGATTTCATTTTTGGTAACCTACTATAGAATGATGACTTAAAGATCAAGTTTCATTTACACTCTGTCCATGATGACTTAAAGATCAAGTTTCATTTACACTCTGTCCATCCATACGTCAGTCTGTCAGTCAGTCAGTCAGTCTGTCGGTCATACTTTAGTTTTCCAGACCTTTTTTGGAAAAGCGTCAACGGAATGATTTCATTTTTGGTAACCTACTATAGAACGATGACTTACAGATCAAGTTTCATTTGCACTCTGTCCATCTGTCAGTCTGTCAGTCATACTTTAGTTTTCCGGACTTTTTTTGGAAATGCTTCAACCGAATGATTTCATTCTTGATAACCTACTATAGAACAATGACTTACAGATGAAGTTTGAGTTTCATGCTGATTGCATTATTCTTGTGTGAGTTATGGCCCTTGGAAATATGGAAAAGCGCCAAAATATCAGTTTTCTGGACTTTTTTTTGGAAATGCTTCAATGGAATTCATTCTGATCACATCTAGGTTATAACATTTGTATAATTATTAATGCTCATTAGTCCAGTAGGGGACATTGTATTGCTTCAGCGATGCGTGCGCTCTTGTTTTTATCAAAAACATAGCATACAGGGAACAGAATGAACATGTTCCCAATTATCACAATTCTTGTCTTATTTCATAATCCTTTCATAAACATTGAACATTATCCTTTTCATCAAACACAACACACAAGTTAAGCTACAGTGTCATTGACACTTTCATAGTAATTATTGTAGATCTTTTTATCTTATCATTCTTTCATGACGATAGAAAACTAAAGAATTTAGTTTGCATTTTGCATAAAATATCTTCAGGAGGATTGGGTAAAACCGATATGCAGTGTATCAACATTGGTAATACAAGTGTTTTTACTACAGCAGTCTTTCTGATTAGAGTTAAATTTCTGAAGGACCAATCATTGAGTAACTTTTCATTTTTTTTATGTAATTGTTTAATATATAGTTTTCCCAGAACAGATTGTACTCTATTCCCAGAATTGTAAAAGAATTTCCATGATTCCAGTGAAACAGTTTGTTTTTCCTTCCCACAACCCCTCTTCGATCCAATCCAAATCACTTGCATTTTCTCAAAGTTTACCTTTAGTCCAGAAAGAGTAGAAAATAATTTCAGCATTTCAAGAGCGATATTTAATGAATGACCATCATCACTTATAAAAAGCGATGAGACATCTGCATATTGACTTATTAAGTATTCTGAGTCATTTATCTTTATTCCATTGATATTTGGGTTATTTTGTAGAGCTGCACTAATGATCTCTGCACAGAGGATGAAGAGGTAGGGAATAGAGGATCACTCTTCCTAACACCTCTCTGTAGATCAAAACTTTCTGTGCAATGACCATTATTCATGACATAGGTATATATGTTGTTATAAAAGGTGTGAAACCATTGTATTATTGATGGGGCCAAAGTTTAGAAAACGTAGTATTCTTTTGATGAAGATCCATCCTAACTAGTCAAATGCCTTTTCAAAATCTAACAATACAAGCAATCTGGGAATGTTTTGCTCTTCACATTTTCTAATTAGATCAAATGCCAAATGTGTTGATTGTCCAATATATCTTCCTTTTACGAACCCCAGTTGAGTTTCAGAAATGAGTTCAGGCAAGACTTTTAATGCGGTTAGCAATGGCGGTGGAGCCTATTTTTACATCGACATTTATTAAAGAAATTGGCCCCCAATTTATCATGTTTACTTTCCATTTTTTTGGTTTGGGTATACAAGTAATGACACCAGGTCTTCGCAGTCCTTCCCAGGAAGAAAATCCCACGGGAGCAATAAAATGTCCTCGTAAGAATGGAGACAGGGCATTATGCACTCGTGAATCTAGCCGCTAACTAGTAAGTCCTGTAAAATCGTTATTTGATGGGAAAATGAGGCATCTGCGCATGAGTGCCAAAGGCACTCGCCCTATTAGGGGGGGGGGGGGATCTCCCCCCTGAAAATTTTTTAAATCTACCATCAAATGGAGCCTTCTGGTAAGTTTTAGGGGTTCAATCTACTTTCAATTTTGGGTGGGCAAAAAGACATTTTTTAACAGCATGTTACAATTTTCCAGTGAAAATTTTAACATGCAGGTAGAAAAAATCTTTTTTTTAGGTTCATACCTGATTGAAGTACATCCGTCCGTGTACCGATATACGTTTTGTGTGTTTAGAAGCTACATGTATTAGTATTACTCTATTTTCTTATTTCCAGATGTAAAACCATTTCTTAACTTTCTACAGTAAGTCTTCAATTATCTATCTACAAGTACAAATAATTTGGGTGGGACAAAACGTCCCAAACAAATCGTCTTGGTGCAATTTTCAATTGGGGGCGATGTGTTCGGGACGAACTGTGTTTGAGACGAAACGATCCGGACGCTGTAATGCGTCGCGCAATTTTTTCCATCAAAGATTTTTTCTGGATGGTTCGCACTTCTGCCGAATCGTTTCGTACTCCAATGAGTTTATAGCTGCCCAATCAAAATGCGTTTTACACTAAGTGACAGCAATACACGGTGTGTTTGATTATCATGATTCCGGTCTTTCGCTAAATGTCCGATAATTTTACCGTAAATAGTAATCGTGTCGCTTGAAACCTTTCTCCTTCTTTCTTGATAATAATATATGTCCGGTCAAAACACGAGCACATTTTTTTGCACCCTGGAAATGGGAATGACGGGCTCGAGCGCAATAGCGCCCGTCTCATGGGAAGGACTGTCTTTGTGTTATTGATAGTTCTTCTGTATTATAGCCGTAATTCAGTGAGTTTATCAAGAAATTACCAATATCTTTCCAGAAGAACTTGTAGAATTCTACTGTAAAACCATCTGAACCAGGAGTTTTGTTGTTTAAAGTGAATAAATGTATTTGAAATCGGTCAAAGAACCCTCCAAGAACATTTTTTCATCATCTTGTAGAAAGTTTAGAAACAGATTGATTGTTCACATCAAAAAAAAGTCTTTATAGTTTGCTCGTCATAATTAGTGCTGGATACTTTTGTCGTGTAAAAGTTTTGGTAGAAGTTTTCTGCTCAGATGGTATTTCTTTCAGATCAGTTGTTTCGAACCCATCAGATTTTTTTAATTCACAGTTTTCAATGGTTTTCACAGTCCAGTGTTGTAAGCGTTTGTGTTAAGGTAGTTGTCCCTAAGTTTTATGCCCCTCAGGGCATAGGGCATTAGTATTTAATAGGTGAGTGTTGAAAATTTCACAGGTGGCTGTTGTGAGAGTTTGTGTTAACTCTTTGAACCTTGGTGCAATGTTCCATATCACAGTGATTAACCCTCACATTATGGTTTCTTTTGCAATTTTGTTTATAATTAAATCATTTTCGCATTTTCTTAAAGATGCTGCTTTTGTGACACACATAGCACAATAGTTCTGAAAGATACAGTTCTAAAATTTCCCACTAATATTTCTGATCGTTTACAAATGTGCAGAATTATTCTTTCATTTCAAATTTAGAGACCCAATGACAACGATCCAAATTTTGAGTTATTAGCTCACCTGACTGCAAGTCAATGGGAGGTATTGGCATCCGTTGTCCGTTAACAAAATGGAAACTTGTCTTCTTCTTCACAACCACTGAGCCAAATTCTAACATATGTTGCACAGACCATCTATGGAGTATACCTCTTCTATTTTGCTCAAATGAAGCAGCTGCCATATTCGGGCTCTGGTTAATACCCCAAAAGCTTAAATCTTCTTCTCATGAACCACCAGAGAGAATGCCTTGATATTTGGTATGGAACATCCTCTGGTGTTGAAGATTAAAGTTTGTTCAAGGGAAGTTGGTTGGTCAATATTTGGGCTTTCTGTGGGAGCATACCCATTTTGGGCTCCACCCAATCAGTGGGCCGATTTGAACCAAGTTTGACATGTAGTATTAGTGGGTCCTAAGTAATTGATTGATGCCCAAATTTTTTTTAATACAAATCAGATGCCCATATTTCCAAACCACATGGAACAGAGAACTGTTATATGGTATGAAGCATCCTTAGGACCAGTAGAATGGAATGGTAAAAAAAAATTGCCATTGGTTGTGTCCAGGTGTTCTGCAGGGGGCATTGAAAAATTGCTGACTTAGCATATTTATCCTGACGCAACAGGTGTTACAGTTGTTCAAACTAGAAAACAATTTAGTGCTAATGTGAACATCCCAGTGGTGTTTGCTATCAAACATGACGTTTCACTTGTTTTCATTAGATTTCAATTTCATTTCCAAACAAAGTTGAGAGTAACCCTTTGGTTCCCTTTTGGAAATTAAAATGATTCATTTAAATGCTTTTAACCCTATCAAGACTTCAATGTGTGTTCCAAAGATTTTATTTCATGTAATGTGAGAATAATGAAAACTCTTTCCACACTCACATTACTGCTCTAAACATCATTCAGATAAGTGGTAGAGCCAAAAATGTCCATTTCTGATTCACTGATTGAACCCTTTTAATACAGTGCACAAATGTTTAATTTATCCGATTCCTGTATGAATATCTTTAAATACTGTTAATGAAAACCTATTTCTGATTTCTTTAAAAATATTTTACCCCGTCAAAATAAGCCTCCATAAATTCTCTTTCTATTTTGTTTATTTCTGATGCTTTAACCATTTTCACACAGACTTGAATTTACTGGTGGCAGTGGGGGTGCCGTGGCTCAGTAGGTAGAGGTGCAGGTTGCAAGCTGAGAGGGTCTTGGTTTGAATCTCACCTGCAGCAACCACGTTGTGCTCTTGGGCAAGGCACTTCACCCTCATTGCCCACGTGTGGGCATGGTGACGCTGTGAGCTGAGGCTTACAGCACATCGACGGTGCACCTGTCTTCAACCAATACTAACCCTGCTTGTGTGGAGTTAGTATGTTGGGGAGCTGACTGTTGCTCGGTGGTTCTCTCTGGGTACTCCGGCTTCCTCCACCCATAAAACTGTCGCAATTATGATTAGCCATTGTGCAGAAATATGTGACATTAAACACCAATAAACAAATAAATACTAGTGGCAGTAAATTCTGTTTCTCTAGTTTGAAATCTTTCTTATTCTTTAAAACCACTGGGCCAAATTCATTCATTTATGGCACAGACCATCTTTGGAGCATACCTTTTCTACTTTGTTTAAATGAAGCTGTTGCCATCTTCAGGCTGGTGGAGTTTACTCTTCTCATTTTTTTCCCCCAAAATTACTATATCCCTTGGGGTGAGGTTAATGCGCCATAAACCTAAAATGCTTTAAAAATCCCCTTTTCATAAGCCACTTGCAATAATGCTTAGATTTTTGGTATGGAACTTACTTTAGTGATGCAGATTCACTTTTTTTCTAAGAAACTCATTATGTCAAAATTAGGGCTCCACTCCAAATTTATTTTTTCAGAACCAATGTGCAGATGTGAACCAAATCTGTCATGTAGTATATAACTGGGTCATAAGTACTTCATTTATGCCAGATTTTTTTTTTTGGAGGGGGGGGGGGGGGGGGGGAGAGAGAACCACAGGAGTTGAAAACAAAACAAAAATTTCATTTGGTTGTTGTTTTTTAATACTTCACAAAAGAGAGCTTGCTAGGAAGCTTTCCTAGGACCAGCAGAAATGAATGGCCCAAAAAGATGCCTTTGGTTGTGTCATAGCAAATCAAAAAAATTGCTCTTGCTGCTGATCACTTAATGATACACTCATCTCTTTTGACAATTTGAGCCAGATTAGCATTTTAGGCTCACTTGAGCCTCTGGTTTTCTATACCTTTTATTTTCAACATCATTTTAAGCCTTACTTTGTCTTTCCAAATTGTTGGAATATAATCTCCACAAAAAAACATACATAAAATTGCTATGCAGTCAGGAAATTCTAAACCATTATGGTCGAATGCTGGGGTGATGTCATTGAAGGCCACAGGGTCAATAATTAAAATGCATCAGATTTTCTGAAATTTTAGTATGTTGTAGAGCTCAAAAAATTAGGAGAGAGCTAATTTCTTATCAACCTACTCACAATTGTTTACTTCAGGCTTGCACTACAGTGGAAGTTCCAAACTTGGATAAAATACTCTCTATTTTTGTCTTTCCCAAGCAATTTGGGAAAGAAAAGTGGTGCAAAAGCACCAAGAAAAAATAAACCAAAACTGGGTCGAGTGCAACCGGCGCAGACCCAGTATGGGACGCTCTCTCCCAAGTACAACTCCACGACTTCCGTTGCCAGTGCGCATGTACCGTCTCTAAAGACTCATTCTTTTTATCATCCGCTTCGTGTCGAGATGTTTTTGCACGCTTATCAGTGTTTATCCAGCTCGTTGTTTGATGATTCCTGATTCATAGTGCATCGGTGTATCCTTTGTATTCTCAGGAACAGTGTTTTTTATATTCTCTTCAATGTTATATATCCATAATGTATTTTTAATTGTTCTCTCTCGAGTCGCGTGCGAATTTCGTGTGCCATGCGGTTCGGACTTATTATTTTTCACAATTACTGTTAATGCTTTATTTGCTAAATTTTCTAATTGTGTTTGAGTTAGGTGTCAGCGGGGGTACCACTCCTACAGTTTTTCTTCTTTCTTTTGAGAGTAGTCATCCTGTTGTGTGGTTCCCGGTCGACCGTCTGGGGTCTTTGTTTCTGTCACCTTTCTCTCTTCTTTGGGGGTGTTCTTCTGTTTTCTGATTTCACCTTCTTTGCTCCTCTCACCTCTATCATGCCCAGGACAATTCCTTGTGGGCAATGTCTGCTGCCAAAGCATGTGGACGATTTACATTCTTCTTGTTCCTCCTGTAATGGGTGTTCGGCCGAGCGGCCATGTGGTGTCTGTGGATCATGGTCATCCACTTTCTGGGCGTCAGTTAACTGTGTCGTTCGTTCTCGTGGCCGTGCCTCCCGCTTCCGCGGGAAAGGAGAACGTGGGCGTTCGGGGGCTCCCGAGCCGACCTTGTTATTCCTCCTCCGTGGGGGATGTGCAGTCTTTTCCTGTAGTGGATACTGCGGGAGCCGTTGAGTGTTCTGGTGAAGAGGTGCCTGGTTCCGGGACTACGGTTCCCCTCCAGTCGACATCTGAGGCTGTCACTAGGGTTGTGACTCCTCCTTCGGAGCTGAGCAGGTGTGCTCTCTCCACTATTTCACCAGCCTCAACGACTCCCGACGTATCTACTACTACTGCTGGTCCGTCTGCTTCGTCGTCAGTTTCAGCCGGCCTCGGCTTTTCGATGCAGAGGACTGCAGGAATGTCTGGTACTGTAGACGTGGGATATCGGCCTCAGCCTTCCCTGACTTCAACTCGGCGAAGTGGGAAGGGGCTGCCGGCTGAACCCATCTCTGTTGTCTCTACGCCGTTGAGCACCACAGTTGTGTCCTTGGATTCAGATGTTCTTAGTGGAGACACTATGAACTCCGTGGCGTTTCCGTCCACTCATTCTGGCCACACGACCAGTTTTGGGGGACCAACGCCTTTTGTGCAGCCTGGACCTTCTGCCCTGCAGAGGTCCGCGGTGACTCTCATGAGTTCTCGCCATATTGATCCTCGAGGTGCCTCATACCCCTATACACGTCTGCCTTCAGATGTTTCGGCTGCCGCCCATCGTCCCGCGTCGGGTGTTTTGGAGGATCGTGACCCTTCGCTGGTTAAGAGGGTCAGAGGTGAAGCCACTTTGCTGGTTCGCTCCCGTCGGACTGGCCGATACGGGCAGTGAGCTTAGGGAGGCCCTCTCCTTACTCACTCAGGTTCTATCTAAGAGCCTTCCTGTGCTTCCAGCGAGGCAATGAGTGGTTTCCAGGCGCCTCCTATGGCGCCGCCTCCCGGGATTGGAAACAGGCCGGTTTCTGATTCCCCTGGTGTCCCGACACCATGGGAGGCGTCGGCTGGTTTGCCCACGATGGGCTATGTGTCTTCGGACTTGGGGGCAGCTCTTGACTTTGTGTTTGGGTTTCTGCCTGATCTCAAACCTACTAACCAGCTAACAGTGTCAGCCTGGCCGCGATCATCGGTCGCGCGCCTACAGCCTATGGAGCAACCTGCTTCTGGGCGCCTTCGACCGTGCGAGTCGGTACAGGTGGTTGAAGCTTTTTCAGCATTGGACTCCAAGTTGAATTCCAAGGCTCTGAAGACTTAGTTCTTCACCAGGGTTGACACCTTTTTGCCTCCTGTGCGTTGTCGTTCCTACAATTCTGCCAATCCGTCGGTCTGCCAGACTTTGACGGTTCTGGATCAGGGCTCTACTTCCCTCAGGCTTTCCAAGCCCAAGTCTGCCATCATTCCAATGACGACTCTGGAGTCCACGTTAGGCTTATCTAGAGAGATGCTTGGCATGCTTTCTCTCTCAGATCATGTCGTCTCAGCTTTGGCTGTTTATCTGCCTCCAGATAAGTTTGACGAGGTACAGGCTCCTTTGCGTGTGCTGTCCAAGGAGCTTATGCATCTTACTCACATGCATGCCTGTAACACGGCTAATCTGGAATTAATTCGAAGGGACGCTGTGCTGGACACAGGACGATCCTTTCCCGAGGAGCAACATGCTGCTCTTCGATCTGCTTCTTTGGCAGGTCCGCAACTTTTCCATGGTTCCGTGTCGACGGTCCGGGATGACGTCTTACGTCATTCCAAAGATCAGCTGCTGTTTCGTCAGCTTGATCAGCCTTCTAGGGGAGGCAAGGGCCGTTCCAAGCCTAACAAGTACCCTTCTGCTTCCACTGTGAAGCAAAAGGCTGGTCCTTCTGCCGCCGCCTCTACTTCTTACTCAAGGGGTAAGGGTAAAGGTCGGCAGAATCGAGGGAAGTCTCAGGATTCTTCATTTAGTAGAGGAGGTGGTTTCTCCTCTCGCGGGCCTCGTCGGGGCTTGAAATGAAGGTCCGACTCGTCCCAGGTTGGAGGAAGGATAGCAGAGTTCGCAGACCATTGGGCCTCCATCACATCCGATCCGTGGGTGTTAGATGTTCTTCGGTCCGGGCTGCGACTATCCTTCCGACGGCACCCCACTCTGTCAAGGGTGCCTCTTCCAACCACAGTTCCTTCAGACGTTTTACGTTGGGAACTTTTGTCCACGGAGATTGGCAATCTCCTGGCAAAGGGGGCGATCGAGGTCGTCAAGAACATTCAGTCAGTGGGTTTCTATTCCCACCTGTTCTTGGTGCCGAAGAAGGACGGCCGACTCCGACCGGTTATCGATCTGAGTATCCTGAACCAGTCTATCATTGCTCCCAAGTTCAGCATGGAGACTTTCAGGTCGGTCCTCCGTTCAATTCACCAGGGAGATTTCACTGCCAGCATCGACCTGCGAGACGCTTACTTCCACGTTCCGATGTATCGGGCGTCATGGAAGTATCTCAGGCGAGTATCTGGGGCGAGTTTACCAGTTCAAGGCCATGCCTTTCGGCCGCAACCTGGCTCCTTGGGCCTTCACCAGACTGATGTTGCATGTGATAGCGTTCCATCGCACACAGTCCAGGGTGACTACTTCGGCATATCTGGACGATATCCTCCAGAGGCATTCCAATGCTGCCTTACTGGAGTCGGATGTCGCCACTCTGTTGAGCTTGCTCACGTCGCTAGGATTCAGAGTCAATGAGGAGAAGTCGGACTTGGTCCCTTCTCAGTCGTTTTGTCATCTGGGGATGTCTTTCCAAACCCAATTCAATTTGGTAGCGGTTCCCCAGACCAAGGCTGTGATTCTCTCAGCTTTTGCTCTGACTCTGTCCCAGTCCACGTCCGCGACCGCTCAGAGTTTCTCCGGCTGATCGGTCTCTGCGGTTCGGTGACGGATCTCATTCCTCTAGGTCGGCTGCGTGTCAGACCTCTCCAACACTTTCTGCTCAGTCGTTGGAGACCGAATGTAGATTCTCTGGATCGGGTGCTTCCGTTTCCGGAATCTCTGTATCCTCACCTTCTTGCCTGGACAGATGTTCAGTGGATTACGCAGGGTGTTCCATTGGACTTACCCACGTCCGATTGCGTTCTGATGGCAGATGCCAGCGATCTCGGATGGGGTGCGACGTTGGATCCTCTCGGTCTTTCCCTACACGGGATGTGGGACCAGGATCAAGCAGCTCTACACATCAACCAGAAGGAGCTTCTTG
Source organism: Pictodentalium vernedei (assembly GCA_031216915.1). Classification (NCBI taxonomy): domain Eukaryota; kingdom Metazoa; phylum Mollusca; class Scaphopoda; order Dentaliida; family Dentaliidae; genus Pictodentalium; species Pictodentalium vernedei. The sequence continues at coordinate 654,974,041 of CM062296.1, read as the reverse complement.
CTCTCCTTCAGAGTTTCAGGCAGTGAATCCCTCACCTGTCGAATCGCCAGGTCCTTCTGCTATCCGACAATTCAACCGTGGTTGTTTACATTCGGAACCAGGGCGGCACGCACTCTGTTCCGATGTATGAATTAGCTCGGGATCTTCTACTGCTCGCTCAGGATGTTCACGCCGGAGTGGTTGTTCGTCACATTCCCGGTCGTCTGAATGTCCTAGCCGACTCCCTGTCCCGACAGAGCAGGGTTATTTCCACTGAGTGGATGCTCCACAGGGCAGTGTTCAGTCGCTTTGCGATCTCTGGGGACGTCCCCACATCGACCTCTTTGCGACTCGTTGGAACCATCAGGTGGACACTTTCGTGTCCCCGTGTCCAGATCCTCTGGCTTTTGCCGTGGACGCTCTGTCACTCGATTGGAACGGTCTCGTCGGCTACGCCTTCCTGCCGGTTCCGATTCTTCCTCAGGTTCTAGCCAAAATTCGAGCCTGCAGTTGTCGAATCATTCTGATCGCTCCCCTGTCGCCTCAGCGGGTGTGGATCAATCAGCTCCGCTCGCTGATGGCGGCGGTTCCGGCACGTCTCCCGCTACGTCGCGACCTTCTTTGTCAAGGTCGCCCGAGGAGGTTTCACGTCGACCCCGACTTCATTGTGCTTTCACGCATATCTTTTGTCAGGTCCTGTCTCCTCCGTAGAGGTTTTTCGAGACGAGCAGTGGAGTGCATTTCTTCTTCAAGGAGGCACTCCACTGGTTTAGCTTATGCGGCTAAATGGAAGGTCTTCTGTCGATGGTGTGCTGATCACTCTGTTGATTATGCCAATCCTTCGATTTCACAGATTGCAGAGTTTCTGGTATATCTGTTTGATTCTCAGGGTCTCCAGCCTGTTACCATCAAGGGTTACAGGTCCATGCTTTCAGAGACTTTTCTTATGTGGGGAAGCGTCGTATCGGCATTAATCCTTACCTCCCCAAGCTTGTTCGGCACTTTTCTTTGAAAAGGCCTCGGACTTTGCAGCTTACTCCACGTTGGAATCTTTCGTGGGTGCTGCTTTGCTTGGGGGGGGGGGGGGGGGGGGGGGGGGTCGTTCGAACCTTTATCCCAGGTGGATATGCATTTTCTCGCATATAAGACGGCTTTTCTGATGGCTTTTCTGATGGCTTTTGCTTCGGCCAGACAGGTTAGTGAGCTTCACGCCCTCTCGGTTGACCCGGCCTTTTTTAGGAGCTCTCCCAACAGTGTTACTTTTACCACTGATTGCTCTTTTTTGTCCAAGAATCAGTTACCAGATACTACTCCTCCTCCTATCTGTATCAGGGCTCTTCCTTCTGTTGAGGGTAATCGCCCTTTGCTCTGTCCGGTCTGTGCTATTCGCATTTATCTCGATCGGACACGTTTCATACGGAAAGGCAGGAAACGTTTTTTTTCTGTCTCTTATTCCGGGTCGACAGAAGATCTCTCCTCAAGCCATTTCTCGATGGATTTGTCTTGCTATTCGTACGGCTTATGGTCGTTTAGCAGTTGGCGATTGTATTACCAATCGTATTTCTGCCCACGAGGTGCGGGCACTATCCACCTCTTGTGCTTATTCTAACTCCGTCAAGTTGTCGGATGTTATGCAGGCAGCCTACTGGAGAAATGCTTCTACTTTCTCCACCTTTTATCTGCGCCAGTTGCAGGAGCAGTCGGAGGACCTTTTTGCCCTGGGTCCTCTTTCTACTGCTCAGGCTGTTGTCTGCCATAGCCATTAGGCTTCTTGAAGGTCAGTTTCAGCCTTGTGCTGTTACTGCCCTTTTTCTGTCTGTGTGTCACACAGGCCCATACATCTCCTTTCATTGTCCTTTACCAATGATTGCGATGTTATGGGTGATAAGCCTCGGGACCTCTTCCTTCTGCTTCACGGTTCCAGTGCATTGGGGTTATGTGTGGGTTGGTTATGCGATTCCCTCCAGCCTATTGTCTATTCAGCCTGAAGTAAACAATTGTGAGTAGGTTGATAAGAAATCTAAATTTTATAGTAAATTTCCTTTCTTATTATACCTACCACAATTGTTTACATGGAGGCCCTCCCGTCTTCTTTACGGGTAAAGAATCTTTCCTCCCCGCTGATCACATAACTCTAACGTTGACGGATTCAAAAAGAATGAGTCTTTAGAGACGGTATATGCGCACTGGCAACGGAAGTCGTGGAGTTGTACTTGGGAGAGAGCGTCCCGTACTGGGTCTGCACCGGTTGCACTCGACCCAGTTTTGGCTTATTTTTTCTTGGTGCTTTTGCACCACTTTTCTTTCCCAAATTGCTTGGGAAAGACAAAAATAGAGAGTATTTTATCCGAGTTAGGGACTTCCACTGTAGTGCAAGCCTGAAGTAAACAATTGTGGTAGGTATAATAAGAAAGGAAATTTACTATAAAATTTAGATTTTTTTTTTTTTTCAATTTAATGCCTTTTTGATGTTTTTATGTCACTGAAGTTTAGTCCATTTTCTACATTCTTAATTAAAAGCCCTACTAATATGCTCATGAGTCAAATTGCGCCATATTTAGATAGGATATACTTCTGAACCTTACCACAAATATTTTTTACCATTTGCAGGTGTGCAGCATTATTTTTTCATTTCAAATTTAGAGACCTGATGCCAGCGATGCCGATTTTAAGTTTTTTTCTTTACCTTTTATTTCCCCCTCATTTTAAGCCTTAGCCTTTCGAAATTTTGGGAATATAATCTCCACAGAAAACCACATCTTAAAATGTGCTATCCAAGGAAATTCTCAACCGATATGATTAAATGCTGAGGTGATATAGAGGGTTGTAGGGTCGAAAATTAAAATGCATCCCACTTTTCTGAAGTTTTAGTATGTTGTAGAGCACATAAAATTAAAGAGATAGCTGTTTTAGTTGTGTTGTGACCAAGCCAGAAAATAAGCAGACTGTCATCTGCAAAATGAGGTCCCCAGAGGGTGAATTTGGTGATGCGGGGTAGCATCACTAAATTCACCCTTAATGAACCTCAATCCGAATCAAGGTCTTAACCCTGAACAGAAAGAGGTACCCAGAGGATACATTGGCAAACTGTATGGGATAGCATCAGCAAATTTACCCTCTGGGGACCTCAGTTTGCAAATGACAGGTTGCTTATTTTCTGGCTTGGTTGTGACGAAGTCAAACTCGACTTATAGTTTGATGAATGGCGGTTCGGCGGGCGGGCGTAAACAGTTGGTTTCCAGATGGTAACATGATAATGGTTCAGCCCATGTTCATGAAGCTTCATAGGTAGGTTGGTATCGGTGAGAGAAAGAATCCTATTAATTTTGGACTTGCTTGGTCAAAGGTTAAGGTCACAGTGACCTTGAACATAGTAAATTATAAAGAATTGGTTTCCAGATGATAACTTGACTATGGTTCAACCCACATTCATGAAACCTCATATGTAGGTTGGCCTTCGTGAGAGGAAGAACCCTACTTATTTTGGACTCACTAGGTCAAAGATCAAGGTCACAGTGACCCTGAACATAGTAAATCAAAACAATTGGTTTCCAGATGATAACTTGATAATGGTTCAACCCATGTTCATGAAACTTCATAGTTAGGTTGGCATCAGTGAGAGGAAGAACCCTATTTATTTTGGACTCGCTAGGTAAAAGGTAACGGTCACAGTGACCTTCAACATAGTAAATCGTAAACAATTGGTTTCCAGGTGATAACTTGATAATGTTTCGACCCATGTTCATGAAACTTTATAGGTAGGTTGGCATCAGTGAGAGGAAGAACCCTATTTATTTTGGACTTGCTAGGTGAAAGGTCAAGGTCACTGTGACCTTCAACATAGTAAATCATAAACAATTGGTTTCTGAACGATAACTTTATAATAGTTTGACCCACATTCTTGAAACTTCATAGGTAGGTTGGCCTAGGTGAGTGGAAGACCCCCCTGTTTATTTTGGACTCACTAGGTCAAAGGCCAAGGTCACAGTGACCTTGAACATAATAAATCCTAAACAAATGGTTTCCAAATGATAATTTGACAATGGTTCCACCTACATTCATGAAACTTATAGGTAGGTTGGCATTGGTGCAAGAAAGAGCCCTTTTTATTTCGGAATCACTAGGTCAAAGGTCAAGGTCACAGTGACCCTTCACATAGTAAATTGTAAACAGTTGGTTTCCGGACGATAAGTTGATAATGATTAAACCCACTTTTGTGTGCTGTCACAACTCGACATTGGATCAGTGATCCTATTAGCATTTTTTTGTTTATAGCTCACCTGACTGCAAGACATTGTGAGCTGTTACCATCACTTGGCATTCGTCGTTTAACTTTTGCAAACTTGACTTCTTCTTCACAGCCATTTAGCTGAATTCAAACATATTTTGCACAAACCATACCTGGAGTATACCCATTCTGTTTTGTTCAAATGAAGCAGCTGCCTTCTTCAGGCTCTGGTCAATGATGCCAAAGCCCTAAAAATCTTTAAAAATCTTCTTCTCATGAACTACCAGACAGATTGCCTTGATATATGGTATGGAACACTCTTTGGTGTTGAAGATTAAAGTTTGTTCAAGGAAAGTTGGTAGATCAATATTTGGGCTCTCTGTGGGCAGATACCCATTTTGGGCTCCACCCAAAATTTCTATTTCGAGAACTGATGGGCCAATTTGAATCAAATTTGGCATGTAGTATAAGTGGGTCCAAAGTACTTGATTGATGCCCGAAAATTTTTTTACCATAGCCCTGTGTGTACGCTAGGGGCTAAAAATAGAAAAAATTCAAATGCCTATATTTCCCAAACTACAAAGAACAGAGAACTGTTATTTGATATGAAGCATCCTTTTGACCAGTAGAATGGATTAAAAAAATGATGGCCATCAGTTGAATCAGGGTGTTTTGTAGGGGGCGTTTAAAAAATGCTGAGTCAGCATATTTGCAAAAAATGAAAAAAACTTTTCTTCAGAACCGCTGATCAGAATCTTGATATTTTGTATACAACATCCATAGGAGGGTCAAATACAAGTGTGTTCAAAATGAGTCCCTCGGTTCATATTTGGGCTCCACACAGGAGCCCAAATCATTAACTTAGGGTGCTGTAGGGAATAAGCTTTAAAAATCTTCTTCTTCAGATCAAACAGTCAGATTCTTTTGATACTTGGTATACAACTTCTCTACAGGGGTCAGATTGAAGTTTGTTCAAATTGAGTCCCTGGGTTAGTATTTGGGCTTCCCAACCGATTTGACTGACATTTGTCACATGGGTTTCAACTTTGTGCAATGTAAGAAAATTTCTTTAAAAAATCTTCTTTTCAGACCCACTAGTGAGAATCCTTTCATATTTGGTATTTGACATCTCAAGAGGTGTAAGATTTGAATTTGTTCAAATCGAGTCCCTGGGTTAATATTTGGGCTATGGGTGCCCGATTATTAACTTGGTGCAATATGGGAGATATTCTTTAAAAATCATCTTCTTCAGATCCACCAGTCATATTCTTTTGATATTTGGTATGCAGCATCTTTGGGGGGAGGGGGGGGGGGGGGGTTAGATTCAAGATTGTTCAAATGGGATCCCTGGATGAATATTTGGGTTCTTTTTTGGAGCCCAAATTTTAACTTAGTACAATATGATCAAATTTCTTTAAAAATCTTCTTTTTCTGACCCCCTAGTGAAAATCCTTTCATATTTGGTATGTGACATCTCTAGAGGTATAAGATTTAAATTTGTTCAAATCGAGTCTCTGGGTTAATATTTGGGTTCCCCAAGGGAGCCCAAATATTTACTTAGTGCAATATGGGGAATTATCGTATAAAATCATCTCCTTCAGATCTGCCAGTCAGATTCTTTTGATATTTGGTGTACAACACCTCTGGAAGGGTTAGATTGAAGGCTGTTCAAATCAGGTCCCTGAGTTAATATTTGGGCTTTTTATTGAAGCCCAAAGTTTAACTTAATGCAATATGAAAAAATTTCTTGAAAATTCTTCTTCTTCAGGTCCACCAGTGAGAATCCTTTCATATTTGGTATGTAACATCTCTAAGGGTGTCAAATTCAAGTTTGATCAGATCGAGTCGCTTGTACTTTCTTGTTTTTTTTAATTTTGTTTTTTTGTTTTTTTTGGGGGGGGGATGGCTAGAGAGACCCACAGCAGTTGAAAACAAAACAAAAATGTCGTTCGGTTGTTGTTTTTTAATACTTCACAGAACAGAGCTTGCTGGGAAGCTTTCCTAGGACCAGCAGAAATGAATGGCCAAAAAAGTTGCCTTTGGTTGTGTCATAGCAAATCAAAAAATTGCTCTAGCTGCTGATCACTTATTGATACACTCCTTTCTTTTGACAATTTGAGCCAGGTGAGCATTTTAGGCTCACTTGAGCCTCTGGTTTGATTTGCCGCCATTTTGACATTTTTATGTTGCTTGAAAGTTTAGCCTATTTCTATCATTTCACTACAAATGAGTAGTGGACTATGCTCTAATTGGGCAGCTTAGTACATTAAAAAGCGACAGACACCTTCTCATTGTTGAGGCACTCTAAGTTGACCATGCTTCGTTGGATGACTTCTGAAAATCAACTTTACTCTTTCAAAACCGTCTAGTTATTTAAATTATAATTATATATTTAGCTGTTATATTTTTACAGTCAAGCTTTTCATTTTGCTTTAAGGTCAGCATTCCCATTGCCCACTTGGGGGCTCCGTGGCATTGTGTAGTAAGGTGTACTGCACGTCGATGATGCACCTGTCTTCAACCAATGCTAACCCTGCTTGTGTGGAGTTAGTATGGGAGTTAGTATGTTGGGGAGCTGACAGTTGCTCCGTGGTTCTCTCTGGGTACTCTGGCTTCCTCCACCCGTAAAACTGTCGTGGTGATGATTAGCCATTGTGCAGAAATATGTGACCTTAAACACCAATAAATAAATAAATAATAGGGTTGACATTTATATATTGTACTTCTACATAATTTCACAGAATAAGAGTTTTTCTTTAGATCAAGTACTATGCAGATTTTGGCAACCTGTCTTTTGGTTACTCATTTCACATTGTTCAGTCTGTATCCAGCACAAATGTAGGTGAGCAGCCCAAATACTCTTTCTTTGTACATCTTTCATGATGAGTCATAAGAAGTGATGAAATCCTTGAAGGCCTGAAGACCTTTTTACACTTTAGCTACACATTAACAGTTTATATCTTGTGGCTTTGCAGTTGTTTCTAAGCAGTCCTTGGTTGCCCATACAGACAGCCAAGACTTGCCTCGAAACAACTGCCAATGCACTTATTATGAAACTTTGTGTTTACCCAAAGACTACATTTTTTGGCACCTGTTTTATTGTACTAAAAGATGATCAAAGGGACCAATAAAGCCCTGAAAAGCCAACAAATGCATTTAGACAGTCAAACTTTTCAGGGTCATTTTGAGTCGAGTATTTGCTCTCTATAGCACACCACATTTGAATGGCCACCTCCTTGAAAATCTTGATCAACTGAGGGATGTCTTAAATCTGTGTTACACAATAAATGTAATAGAAACATACCAAGTTGCAGACTTTCCACACATTTTAAATCAAGAGGCATAACCACAATTTCAATTCAAGAGCATGGGACCTCTTGATTGTATGTCAAATTACCTGTTCTCAGACCACCTAGCTTGTCAAAGTCAAATAAAGCTCCCAATGAATGGTTTTGAAAATCCTGTGGTATTTCACAGAACTCTTTCACCAGGAGGAAAGTATTTTTTATTTTATTTTAATCTTATTTGTTTTACAAGGATTGGCGAACAAGTTATGCAACTTATATTAACGCCTCTCCTTGGCCCAATGGCGTAGGTGTGTGGAATGACCTTCATAGCGGCAACTTCGTGGCCTAGCTCTTCTCGAATACTACGAAGGGATCTTTAGCCTGCACGGAGTGTGTCTCTCTCCGCACAGAGGACAGCCATTTTACGTCCCCACCCGATAGGACGATACGCTGTGACAGCATCAACCCCACAATTGATGCTGACAGAGAGTGTTCTGACACCTCGAGAACTTTCCCCGACCGGGGATCGATCCCGGGACCTCTGGCATGAGAGACCAGCGCACTTAAGTACACGCTCTCCAGTGATTTTCAAAATGACAGGCCTGTCAGTGGGGCTGAAAAGCAATGTCTATGATATCTTCAAATTAGATTAACCTGAAGGCCTGACTGACAAAAATGTGAAAAAATATCTCATGATCTGGCCAGTTATTATACCCCCGCTTCGAAGAAGTGGGGGCTATATAGGAATCGCCCTGTACGTCTGTCCGTCCGTACGTCTTTCCGTCCGGACAAATTCTTGTGTGCGCAACTCCTCCTACATTAATGAACCGATTTTGATGAAACCTTCATCTCTACTAAGTGAACATGTGCATATTCCAAACTTTTTGATCTGCGACAATTTTAACCAGGTTATCTCTCTTGAACTTTGATTTAATATGGGTTTCTATATGAAATTCTTGTGTGCGCAACTCCTCCTACATTTATCAATCAATTTGGACAAAACTTTTCAGACATCATCACTACTAAGTGAACATGCGCATATTCCAAGATTTTTGATCTACGACAATTTTAACCAGGTTATCTCCCTTTGACTTAGATTTATTGTGTCTTTCCATCCGAACAAATTCTTGTGTGCGCAACTCCTCCTACATTAATGAACCGATTTTGATGAAACCTTTCAAACATCATCTCTACTAAGTGAACATGTGCATATTCCAAACTTTTTAATCTGCGACAATTTTAACCAGGTTATCTCTCTTGAACTTTGATTTAATATGGGTTTCTACATGAAATTCTTGTGTGCGCAACTCCTCCTACATTTATCAATCAATTTGGACAAAACTTTTCAGACATCATCACTGCTAAGTGAACATGCGCATATTCCAAGATTTTTGATCTGCGACAATTTTAACCAGGTTATCTCCCTTTGACTTAGATTTATTATGTCTTTCCGTTCGAACAAATTCTTGTGTGCGCAACTCCTCCTACATTAATGAACCGATTTTGATGAAACCTTTCAAACATCATCTCTACTAAGTGAACATGTGCATATTCCAAACTTTTTGATCTGCGACAATTTTAACCAGGTTATCTCTCTTGAACTTTGATTTAATATGGGTTTCTGCATGAAATTCTTGTGTGCGCAACTCCTCCTACATTTATCAATCAATTTGGACGAAAGTTTACAGACATCATCACTACTAAGTGAACATGCGCATATTCCAAAATTTTTGAGCTGTGGCAATTTTAACTAGGTTATCTCCCTTTAACTTAGATTTATTATGGGTTTCTACATGAAATTCTTGTGCGTGCAACTCCTCCTACATTTATCAATCAATTTTGACGAAACCTTTCAAACATTATCACAACTAAGTGAACATACGCATATTCCCAAATTTTTGATCTGCGACAATTGTAACCAGGTTATCTCCCTTTAACTTGGATTTATTATGGGTTTTCAAATGGGATTCTTGTGTTTGCAACTCCTCCTACATTAATGAACCGATTTTGAATACATGTTGCACATTGTAAATGTGTTTTTCCAAATGTAAACCATATATGTGTGGGCTCTTTAAGTATTCAGTGCTGTTCTGTGGAAGGCCACATGCAAATACAAATTTCAACAACAAAAAATGATCTTTATGTATACATTTCCTTATGGCCTTCGCCTACATGATCAGAAGTGCATTCCTCTAAAAACCCAAAGCGGGGGTATTCATCACCTTCAGTGATAGTTCTAGTTATTGTACTGATTTCCAATTATTGTTGCGAAAATCTACATACAGTTACTTCAAGTTTGGACAACTTGATCTCACATGAATGACTTCAGCTTACTTGTGTTCCTGATTATTTACCTTGTTTATTTTTCCAGAGATCTGCAAGATCTGATGCAAAACTTGACAACAGCATCCTACAGAAGAAAGTCTGTGATTGGAGAACCTAAAACACCTGCATACCCACCAGCTGGTTCTGGTAGATTTGCAAATTATCGATTTACCAGATCAAACTCAGTTGATACTGAAGATGCAAGGTATGTACCACACAGCCCTCTGTACACTCAGAATAATGAGGTAGTTGAACCTCCAGCAGGAAAACATCAGCCTATACCCTTACATGACTCTACTTGCTAGATCAGAAGTCAATTATTAGTCGAGTTTTCAACAACAACAAAAAACCTGTCTAGGCGAGGGTCGGTCGCTGGGCGGCAGTCGGTCAGGAGGGCAGTTCTTTTTTGCTTGTAACTAAGTTGTTTCTGGACAGATTTTGATAATATTTGGTATGTGACTTGGTATGCATTTTCAACACCAGATGACGCAAAATAGGTTCATGCTTTTTCCCAAGAGTTATGGCCCTTTGTTAAAATCGATTAATTTTGAGCTTAATAGCACGATAACTTCAACAAACGTCAACCAATTTGACTGATATTTGTCACATGGGTTTCAAGGAACAATGTCTTGATCCAGTTCGAAAATAGACTCGGTCCGATGTACAGCAGCAGAATTATTGGGCTGACTTGGTCAATTTTTGCAAATTTTGTGCTTGATAGTGCGATAACTTAAACAAACGTCAACCGATTCGATTAATTTTTGTTATATGGTTTTCTAAGAGGATTATTTCCATTGAGATCGAAAATGGGCTCGGTCCAGTATACGACAGCAAAATTATTGGGCTGACCTGGGTCTTTTTAGCTGCGACTAGCAGCTCAATAAGTGGCAATGTCGGTCTGTCTGTAGGTCTGTCGGTCTGTAGATCTGTCAGTCTGTCTGTGACCAACGAGTTTCAAAACTCAATAACTTTTGAAATACTTGGTGGAATGACTTTATATTTGGCATGTAAGTGTATCTTACTGATGTCTAGCCACTGTTCAATGCATGTGTTGTTCCAAATATTTTTCTTGGAGTTATGGCCCTTGATGAACTTAGAATTTTGTGAGATTGCACCACCCGTCGCAGCTACGGCGTCGATGTCGCGATTTTTTTCTGAAATTTGTGCTCGATAGTGCAATAACTTGAACAAACATCAGCTGATCCAATTCATTTTTGTTATGTACCTTTCCAGGAACATTTATACGGCAGCAGATTTATTGTGCTGACTTTGTCATTTTTTGCAGATTTTGTGCTTGATAGTGCCATACCTTGAAGAAATGTTAACCGATTTGATTCTCTTTTTAGCTCACCGAAAGGAGCTAAACTTATCACTTGTGGTCTGTCGTCTGTCACCGTCTATCCGGCGTCGTGAACATTTTTCAAACGACTTCTCCTCTGAAACCGCTAGGTGGATTTGCTCGAAACTTGGCATGGATGTTCATTACCATATGTCAATTCAAGTTTGTTCAAATGAAATGGACATGCCCACTTGGGGCTCCATAGGGGGCATATCTCTGATAGCACCCTATGTATATTAGAGAAATTAATAAAAAATCTTCTTCTCCCGCACAAGTAGGCAGAATCATTTGATATTTGGTATTCAGCATTATGGGGTGGATCTGATTCAAGTTTGTTCAAATCAGCCCTCTGGATTCATATTTGGGCTCACTATAGAAGCTCAAATTCGAACATCGTGCATTTCAGGCAAATTGCTTAAAAAATCTTCTTCTCCAGATCCAGCAGGCAGAATCTTTTGATATTTGGTATGCAACATTGTGGGGTGGATCTAATTCAAGTTTGTTCAAATCGGTCCCCTGGGTTCATATTTGGGCTCAGTATAGGAGCCCAAATTTGAACTTAGTGCATTTCAGGCAAATTTCTTTAAAAATCTTCTTCTTAAAATCCAGCAGGCAGAATCTTTTGAAATTTGGTTTGCAACATTGTGGGGTGGATCTGATTCAAGTTTGTTCAAATCGGCCCCCTGGATTCATATTTGGGCTCACTATAGAAGCCCGAATTCGAACTTCGTGCATTTCAGGCAAATTTCTTTAAAAATCTTCTCCAGATCCAGTGGGCAGAATCTTTTGATATTTGGTATGCAACATTGTGGGGTGGATCTGATTCAATTTTGTTCAAATTGGCCCCCTGGGTTCATATTTGGGCTCAGTATAGGAGCCCAAATTTGAACTTAATGCAGGCAAAATTTCAGGCAAATTTCTTTAAAAATCTTCTTCTCAAGATCCAGCAGGCAGAATCTTTTGATATTGGGTATGCAGCATGTTTAGGGGGGGTGAGATTCAAGTTTGTTCAAGCAAAGTCCTTGGGTTCATATTTGGGCTCACTCTGAGAGCCCGAATGATAACTTAGTTCAAAATGAGGAATTTTCTTTAAAAATCTTCTTCTTCAGATCCAGCAGTCGGAATGTTTTGATATGTGGTGTGTAGCATCCTTAGGTGGGTGAGCTTCAAGTTTGTTAAAGCCAAGTCCCTGGGTTCCTATTTGGGCTCACTGTGGGAGCCCAAATGATAACTTAGTTCAAAATGAGGAATTTTCTTTAAAAATCATCTTCAGATCCAGCAGATGAATGCTTTTGATATTTGGTTTGCAGCAAATGCATCCATAGGGGGGTAAGATTCAAGTTTGTTTAAGCCATGTCCCTAGTTCCATAAAATTTGTCTCTCATGACTTCATTCCTTTGTAGTGTTGATGAACCATGTCTAACTGAATGTGACCCCAAATACTTCTTTGAACCACTTTGGCCTGTGAGCGATTAAGGCTCCTTGGGGGCCTCTTTTTTTCCAGAGTTATACCCCTTTTTCAACTTTGAAAATTCTTTCTTTTTTTTTCTGATGATAACTTTAGTTGTTGTGGATGGAATCAAATAAAATTTGGTATGTAGGTGTATCAACATAAAAAAAAAATTTGCCAGAGTTATGTTCCTTTTTCGACTTCGAAAAATTCAATTTTTTTCAAATACCTAGAATTGCACACTTTTGAGGGGATGTGTGGCTGAGTAGCCCTTTTATTATTACGGCTGCTCATATGAGCAGGCCATATTATGGTATGACATTGTCTGTCTGTCTGTCTGTCTGTCTGTCTGTCCATCCATCCATCTGTCTGTCCATCCGTCTGTCTGTCCATCTGTTAACTTTTGTTTGTCCACACGATAACTTGAAAACAATACATCCAACAGATACTGTTTCTTTATGGTTGATTAGTCATGACTAGAGGATGGTTCTTTTTGATAACCAGCATTCTGACATATCCAATATGGCCACCATGGCAGCCATCTTGGATTTTCAGACTTTTAATTGTCCACGCGATAACTTGAAAACTATAGATCCAACAGATACTGCTTTTTTATGGTTGATTAAGATGACTAGAGGATGATTCCTTTCGATAATCAGCATTATGGCATATCCAGTTTGGCTGCTATGGCAGCCATCTTGGATTTTCAGGGACTTTTGATTGTCCATGTGATAATCTAACAGATACTGTTTTTTATGGTTGATTAGTCATGACTAGAGGATGGTTCCTTTCAATAACCAGCAATCTGACATATCCACTTTGGCCACCACGGCAGCCAGCTTGGAGTTTCAGGGACTTTTGATTGTCCACGCGATAACTTGAAAACTATAGATCTAACAGATATTGCTTTTTTATGGTTGATTAATCATGACTAGAGGATGGTTCCTTTCGATAACCAGCATTCTGGCATGTCCAATATGGCCACCATGGCAACCATCTGGGAATTTTGTTGACTTTTGATTCTCCACGCAGTAACTTGAAAACAATAAATTCAAGGAATTATTGACCTTTTGTTCAACTAAAAAAAATTTCACAAGCGCAGTTTCTTCAGAGGGGGCCGTATATTGATCCACTGCCTGGCAGTGCGCTTATTGTCTTTTGACATTACTCAGATCCATAAGGGTTTTAATATTATGGACTTCATCAATTGCTCCTTTTTACTGGAGAAACAAGATGAGGATGAGGCAGTTGTGTTACTTTGGTAAGTATAATAAGAAATAAAATTTGATGTAAAAAATCCTTCCACCTCTTATAAATCTTCCTGTGAACTGGTATATGCAATGATTTTATATTTGGTATTCAGCTTCCTTTTGGTGTGTAGAATGAAATTTATTCTAATGAAGTTCAGGGGCAATATTTTTCATTGTGCTGGGAGGGTCATAACTTCTGCTCTACTCAAATTTTAAATTTTTGCAACTCCGTGGCTGATTTGAAAGAAATTTGGCATTGATAACAGTGGATTACAGGTCTGATTTATGCACAAAAAATGGCAGCAATAAACAAGATCCCTGTCAAGACCTGAATGGTCTAAAAATGCAACAAAATTTTAAATGTTTTTTTGTTTTCCTGAACTGCATGTCACAAGTAATTGATATTTGTATGGGGCTTTGCCAATAGGAGTATAATAAAACTGGTAACAGGGTTCCTGCAGGCATTGAAAAACCTTGAAAAGAATTGAATTTGAAAATCAATTTTCAAGGCCAGGAAAGGCATTGAATTTCTCCAAAACTCCAGAAGTGACCAGAAAAATCCTTGAAAAAAATCTTTCAAAATATAAAAACCATCAAAATTTTCTCTTTGATTATCATACAACTTATTTCTGCTGGTACAATACTCTCGATTTTCAGTCAGTAACCTTGGAAAAAAACTAGAATTTTACTTCTATGAAGCCTTGAAAAGCCTTAAATATTGCATGGAAATGGCCTTGAAAAGCATGGAATCCACTTACTCATCAGCTGCAGAAACCCTGGGTAAACAGAATCATGATTGGTATTGGTACGCGGCCCAATATGGGGGTCCTGCATTCCAACAATATGGGTAATCGAAAGAACATTTAAAAATCTTCTTACAATCCACTTGTGCAAATTCTTCCTGGTTTGACATAAAACATTTATTAGATTGATACACAAGTTTGTTCGAATCAAGCTTGTGGTGTTCTAAATAAGCAAGGCATGGGGACCTCACATTGAAGAAAACCATATCCAAAGTTTTCACTTCCCAAACCACTGCTCTGAGAGCATCCATATTTGATACATAACTCTTTATAAAGAAGACTTATAAGTTTGTTCAAAACCATGTCTATAGGGTCATATTTATGGGTGTTGTGGAACAACAAGATTTAACTTTAGATAATGGGAAAAAATTCAGAAAAAAATTTGGCCCAAACCAAATGCTTCCATGTTTGACATGTAGCATCTTTGGAAGGAAGTGGTTCAAAGTTTGTTCAAAACAAGCTGCAGGGGGTCATATATATTTAGGGGCGTCCTGTGCCTCAAGTTTTAACACAAGGTAATGGAGAAAACATTAAAAAATCGCCCACACAACTGCCCCAAATACTTAAAATCTTGGAAGAGTGAACTACCAATACATTTCTTGAGATTTTGCCTTGAAACTTCGTATGCATGATCAACATTAAAGTGCAGATGTGCATGAGATATATTTGTGTAGTATTGGTATTACAATATTAAGTACAGATATGTACCATCTAAATTGTCTGTGGCTCTACATAATTGTTATTGATCTTGAATTTCACAGTTCTAATAGTATTTGAAAGTCTTGCATAGCAAACCACTTCTAAACATCAAGATTTGGTTTGTAACCTTTTATGGATAATCAAAATTAAGTGTGGATTTGCATAACAAAAATTTGCCATTGGTCAATTTAGGCATAGGAGTTATTGCCTTTGGTTTAAGGAGTAGTTGTATGAAATAATCTTGGAAGAGTAAATTACTACAGTTCCTAAGATATTGCTTTGAAACTCTGAGCAGGATCACATTAAGTGTAGATGTGTGTGGCATAAATTTCCTTTTGCTCAGTTTTGGCAACCAATATTTTCGCCCTTGAATTCAACTATTGTAATAATATGTTTCTTAACATGTTGCATTGAAACTCTGTATACATGTGCTCAGATTTAAGTTTCAATGTGTGACATAAATTTCCCAGGGCTTGCTTCGCACATTATATGGTTATTGGGGCCCCCGCCAACTTTTGGTGGAAGCCCTATAGTAATCACTCTGTCTGTCCATCAGTTTGTCAGCATATTCCTATGTCATACAATAACTAGGAAGTTTCCTTTGACCAATTCTCATAATATTTATACACAATGTTGAAATTGATCAAACGAAGCTCCCATTCGTTTTTGAACGTTTTCTGTTTTTTTCTTTCCAGTGTTATGGGACTTAAATCTTCAAGAAATTGACAATTTTTTTTTCTGTTGGATGATAACTCAATAATGCTTTCACCAAATCTCTTGAAATTTTACAGTAAGTAAAGGCAACACCCCTTTTAAATTTTACGATTTTCAGGTTTGTTATTTGGGAGTTACGGGACTTTAATTGTAAAAAAATTACAATTTTTCATATGTCATATCATTTCTCAAGTTTGTTTTGACCAATTCTCATAATTTATATACACACTATTGAGATTGATCAAATGAAGCCCCCTTTCATTTTTTGACAATTTTCAGATTTGTCGTTCCAGAATTATGGGGCTTGAATTGTCCAAAATAGTAATTTTTAGGTCATCAGTGTTGAAGGAGAAGTGTGGACTTGGAAAATTTCTGACCTGTTTTGCTATACATGATTGCAGGTAACCACTGGTATCCTTGGGCTTTCAAATTTCTTCATATGTGTGTCAATTGCTTCAATATAAGTTAACATTAACCCTTGACCAGACCTGATGTGTTCCATTTATAATAAGCCCGAAGATACCGTTGGTGAGATGATGGGGATGGACCCCTCCCCTCCCCTCCTTGTTTTCTGATGGGTACCTCAATATCAAGTTTTAATTTCAGTACGATCCTTTCGTTTATAGAAGAGTGATTGCCCTTGAACTAGGAAATTTCAGATCTTCTTCCATCATGCAGACTGCTGTTGTGTGAAATTTGACTGGAAACAAGACATTTCATTGTAAATATCTCGGTTATATAATAATGTAATAATGATATAAATACCCTGAACCCTGGAACCCAAAACAGCTATTCAGTACATCGTGGCCTCTCAAATTAAGGTTTTACTGTACTGTGTACTGTTTGAATTGCAAACCGTTTCAAATACGGGGCTCACAATGATGGCCCCCATCACTTTGCATCTAGTTGCCCTTGAATTCCACAGTTGTAATAGTATAGGGAAATCTTGTGAGCAAACTCTTTCCAGATTTCTTTTGGTATTGATTTGAAACTTGGTATACATGATCAGTGTGAAGTGCAGATGTGCATAACATAAATTTGCCATGGCTCAATAAGGTTTTGACCCTCCTTTATAAAGCTTGAAAACCAGAGTGGTCCAACTTTTGTAGCAGAGGTATTTCCCTCCCAGTTGCCTATTATTTTTATACTGTACCAATGACCCAGACTTAGCTGGTGCTATCTCTTGAATTCTAGGGCCAAACACAAATTTTGCCCCCCTCCCCCCCCCCACCCCCCCAATCCCCAAAATTTGCATCAAAATCAAAAAAATATATGTCCTATGTGGCCCTCCATACTTTTATCCACTGCGCATGCACAGTGTCAAGGAAGTCCGAAATTGGAGCCAAATCCTCATTCTTTGTTTAGCCCTTCAATCAGTAACATCTCACTGATATCTGTGCTTATAATCTCAGTTAAAATGATGCCAGACACAAAATCATGAAAGAAATGGTGGATCTAAGGATGAAATAAGAGGATGAGAGGAAGAAACAGTGGAAGGATGTGTTCAGGGCTGTAACTTATAATATTTTTATACTGTACCAATGACCCAGACTTAGCTGGTGCTAACTCCACAAAAACCAGGGCCAAACACAAATTTTGCCCCCCAATCCCCAAAATTTGCATCCAAAACAAAAAGAAATCATGTCCTAAAGGACCTCCATAGTACGACTCTACTGCGCATGCGCAGTGACGCAGTCGTCCCGAAATTGGCGCCAAATATCATTCTCTGTTTGGCCCTTCATCAGTCAACATCTCACTGATCTTTGTGCTTGTAAATCTCAGTTTAAAGGATGCCAGACACGTAATTTTTGGAGAAAATGTGATTCTAAGGAGGATAGAAGGAGGAGAGGAAAAAAGAAGTGGCAAAAAATAATCAGGGCTGTACTTAAAATTTTTTGTTGAAATTATGTTAAGTTGCCTATTTTCGAGGCATGGGCCTCTTGTTGTCATTCTTGCTAATTGTTGCACTGCTTATTCAGTGTTTCCTCTCCCCTAGCCTTCTAAAGTCCCCCCTTGCAATTCTCCCATGCTTTTGGCATATTTTTGAGAAGTTTCATTTCTAAAATTCCCTGGGAGAGTTGCTTGGTTACAGAATGTTTTCTGTTATTTTCCCCATAGTTACGTTTTCACCCATGGGTGTATAACATTTGTATTCTGCATCTTCCATCTGATGTTCTGCAGATTCTCCCCAGGGAGTCTCTGTTTTGCATCAGATAGAGTGTAATTGATGACTGATTCCGGGCCAGTTTTTTCAGTGCCTGGAGTCATGTTTTCTAGTGTGTTTACACTGTTTGTTTTCATTGGTAACAGCCTTTTTTGAGGGGGGCTGTTTGCCTTTGTGGTAGTTTATCTCATTATAAGATACATTTATATTATCCGAAAGTGTCTCATTAATTATTTTATATAATTTTAAAATTTTTGACCACACTTTGCCATCGGATCCATCGGGGCTCAACGTTACTTTTCAGCAACTTGGGCTTCTTTGAAAAAATATTTTTTCAAAATTATTTTGTTTTGCAATTGTTTTTTCATTTATTAATGGATCATGTTATTATGTATCTTTGTGTCAGGGGTTTTTGCGAGTAACTAGGACTTATTGTTGTTCTTTCACAATGAAGGGACTTTGTTCAAATTGTAATAGGAAGAAATCTTCCTCTGACTTTCATGATCATTGTATTAATTGTAGTCAGTGTTCTCGCATTAATCCCTGTCCTATATGTGAACATTGGGATGAGAAACATTGGAAACGTGTGTCACGATATGTTGTTTCTGGAGAAAGAGCGATGCCGGCTCTTTCTCCACAAGGTCACTCTACTCTCTCAGTTTCTATTTCAGAGGAACCAGAACAGGGTGATGTTTCCATGTTATCTTCTTCAAGTGTGCGTCCGTCGTCACAAATAAATTCAGAGCTAGCGGCAAAAGTGCTCATGGAGATTAGACAAATGTCGTCCGCTAGCTCGCCCGGTGTAGCGTCCATTCACCGAATGGTTCGGCAGCCGGGTTCGTCCGATGCGGTCCAAGAGGAAATTTTGGGTGATGCGAGCACTATAAAAATAATAGATGCACACCCAGTGACGGCGGATAGTGAACGAGAACGGAGGAAGCCTTTTAGTCCGGTTCCTAGCTCGTCCAGGTTCAGCCGGGCCGCGAGCGAGAGAGGCCCCTCTCTCGTACAACAACATCTGGGACCAGATGTTGTGGTACAAAATGTGTCTTTACGGAGCATACGTCCGTCGCTCGGGACGCTCCGTTGTATAAGCAGTCCGCAGAGACTGTTAAGGCTTCCTCTTCTCGTCGGCGCACACGACCGCACCTTGGCTGCGTGACCTCCGATATTTTGCCAGCTTCGCCGATGAAGGATTCTTCGGCGACCAGGTCACACCATCCGGCAGCCAGGGATTCGAGACCGATGGACTCCGGACGTTCGCATAGGAAAAGTATGCGGGAGCCATCTGATGCGGAGCTGCCCTCGGCGAAGCAGCGAAAGACCGCTCCTCCGCAGGTCTCGACGTCGGACATTCTAGTGCAGATAGCACAGCTTATCGCAGCATCCCAGCAGCCGACAGAAACGGTGTCGGATCAAGAATTATTCGACGGCGCTGGGTCGGTACGCTCCGCCGAAGCATCAGGGGCGGACGACCGGGAACATCGGGAGGTCCGACCGGATGGTGAAAGGGATACGGATGAATTGGAGCTATCCCTTTCGGAACAACATAAAGCTGCCGTGGACTTCATCCGGCACTTTCTTCCTCAAGTTGTTCCGTCGGGCCAGACTGCTGCGCTTCCGGACAGGAGAATTATAGCGTCATTGGACTCTGAATTTTTTGAGCGGTTCAGGGACATCGCTCCCGAGTTTCCGTCGCAGTCCAATAATGTTGCAAGAACATTTGATTTATTGAACGACGCTATTTTTAAACTTGCTTCCAGGACGGGGAAAGCAGGTTTCTTGTCCGCAAATACTCTCAACCTGCCTTTCATTAATGCAAGGAATAAATTCGACACGGCAGGTCAGGGTATACCGAGAGTTCCTCTGCGTATGGACGACGAGGCGGAAGACTTAGAGCTATCATTACCATCGTCAGCTTCTATTCCAACCGCAGTGTTGGAAACAGCTATTGCATCTAACAGAGCCAATTTAGATGCCTTATCTTACGCAGATCACCTTACTAAGGCGTTATCACTGCGCCTTCAAGGGGAAGAGTTTCAGGATATACAATCCTCCTTAAGACTTCTTTCAAGGGCAGTAGCTTATTCCACGTGTAACTCCGCCCTTTCAGTGGCAAATCTGGAGTTGGTTAGACGTGACGCAGCCCTGGCTACATCCACACTAGTGGATTCTAAGGTGAAGAACTCTCTTAGAGTCGCTTCGGTCTCAGGAGATCTTCTCTTTGACGGCAAGCTTTCCGCTATTTATGATAATATTAAAAAGAAAGCTAGTGATTCTCTGTTGTTCAGATCCGCTCCTAAAAGGTCGGATACAGCAGACACGAATAAGGCGGGCACTTCTGGGTCTTATGCGCCCAAGAGAGGTTCCTATAGAGGTTCCGGTGCGTCCTCTGGCTCTTATTCGAGAGGCCGGGACAATCGGTCGGACGCCCCGAGGTCGACGAGGCGAGGTGCGGGTCGTGGAAGACGTGGTTTCTCCTACCGCAGGCCTCGCAGATCCAGGAGGTGATGGCTTAAACCTCTATCGCGTTCCGGTTGGCGGAAGGTTGTCGAGTTTTTCTCAAGAGAGGGCGTCGATTACGGACGACCCGTGGGTGAGAGGAGTGACTTCGGAAGGTCTAAAGATATCCTTCAAACGAAAGCCTCCATTAACTCGAAGTCCAAAGTGGACTCATCTTCCGTCAAATCCTCAGAAAAGAGACGCTCTGGTATCAGAGGTGCAGTCTCTTTTAATGAAGAACGCGGTAGAGGTCGTAGAAAACCAGGAATCGCTGGGATTCTACAGCCATCTGTTTCTGGTTCCGAAACCAGACGGCTCGTTCCGTCCAGTCATAGATTTGAGCTGGATAAACAAGCTGATCGTCGCTCCGAAGTTTTATATGGAGACGATTCGATCGGTCAGAGCGAGTATTCGGGTGAACGATTATGCAACGAGCATAGATCTCAAAGATGCGTACTTTCACGTCATGGTACATCCGACATTCCGAAAGTATCTACGCTTCGCAGTCCTAGGAGTGGTGTATCAGTTCCGGGCCATGTGCTTCGGATTGAATCTAGCACCCTGGGCTTTCACTCGGGTAATGAACTCGGTAATGATCTACTTCCGAGCTCATTCGTCTGCGGTAACGTCGGCCTACCTGGACGACATTCTTCAGAGGTACGGCAACGAGTTAACGCTTCAGAACGATGTTCAGAATCTTCTTCTATTGCTCCGACGTCTCGGTTTCATAGTAAACGAGGAGAAGTCGGATCTGGTGCCGTCCAAGTCATTCACTCATCTGGGAATGAGCTTCGAGACGCACAACAATCTCGTTCGTCTGCCGTTAACCAGAGCGAAATTAGTCAGTTGTTACGCTCGCTATTGTCTGAATGCAGACAAAGTCACGGCGAGAGAATTTATGAGACTGATAGGTCTGTGCGGAGCCGCCGCGGATCTCATTCCGATGGGACGGCTACGCACTCGGCCTCTTCAAATTTTCCTGACTCAGAATTGGAGTGTGAAAATTCATTCGCTCGATGTAGACGTTCTCTTGTCAGATCAAGTGAAACAAGAGATTCAGACTTGGGCAAACATTCAGTGGTTAACTCAAGGAGTTCCGCTGCAGTTGCCGGATCCGAGTTTTACCATTATGACGGATGCCAGTCAAACAGGTTGGGGTGCATCATTAATCCCAACGGATTCGAGATGCCAGGGTCTTTGGGATCCGCAATTCCTGTGCAAGCACATAAACATCAAGGAAATGATGTCAATTTGGCTTGCGTTACGTCACTGGATGGACATTATTCACGATGCTCATGTCCAAATCCTATCCGACAATACGACAGTAGTGGCGTATATACGGAATCAGGGAGGCACTCATTCAGTTCCGTTGTTCAATCTAACAGAAAGAATCCTTCTGTTTGCGTTGGAACATCACGTTCTTCTTTCGGTCCGTCACATACCGGGTCGTCTGAATGTGCTAGCAGACTCCCTTTCACGAAAGGGTCGCTTGTTGCCGTCGGAGTGGACTCTCAACAAACAAGTATTCAATCAGATTTGCTACCAATGGGAACGGCCAATGATAGACTTATTTGCGACACATCTCAACAATCAGTTGCAGACGTATGTGTCCCCGTGTCCGGATCCAAGAGCATTTGCAGTAGACGCTCTGTCGATCCCTTGGGACGGAATGATAGGATATGCGTATCCTCCAGCGCCGTTAATTCAACAAGTATTGCTAAAGATAAAACAATCTCAATGCAAGATTCTGTTGGTAGCATCTCTGTCGCCACAGAGACCGTGGATAAATCTACTCAGGTGACTGTTGTGGGACCTACCGCGGAAGCTTCCTCCACGAGAGGATCTTCTTTCGCAGGGGAAATCGCGCCAACTCCATCACAACCCGCAAGGTCTCAACCTTCACGTTTTTCCATTGTGCGGTCCTTCTTGCATGGCAAGCACTTTACAGGACGAGCAGTGGACGCGATTTCTAACTGTAGGAGGACCTCCTCTTCGCTAAACTATGCGGCTAAGTGGAAGGTTTTCCGTCGTTGATGTGGGGATTATTCTGTAGATATATTTGATCCCTCTATACCAGACATTGCAAACTTTCTAGTATACTTGTTTGACGAAATCAAACTGCAGCCTGTTACTATAAAGGGTTATAGATCTATGTTATCTGATACCTATGCACATCATGATAGTTTACAAATTGGATCTAATGTCTCTTTTTATCGAAATTGGTTAGAAACTTTTCGATAAATAGACCCAGAACTCTTAGATTAATTCCTAAGTGGAATTTAGCTTGGGTTCTCCTTAAATTGAAGGAAAAGCCATTTGAACCTCTTGGGACAGTAGATTTCAAATTCTTATCTTATAAGACAGCTTTTCTCTTAGCTTTCTCTTCTGCCAGAAGAGTCAGTGAGCTTCATGCGCTATCGGTGGATGATTCTCATTATCGTAGTGTTGGGAACACTATCACCTTCACTACTAATGTCGGTTTTTTAGCTAAGAATCAGGCTCCTAATAAATATCCGGAACCTATTGTTATTAAGGCTCTTCCGTCTTCAGACGGGCGTAGGCCTTTACTCTGTCCTGTTAGAGCACTACGTATCTATAAACAGAGATCTCAGTTCATCAGAAAGGGACGGAAACGTTTCTTTCTGTCTTTGATGCCTAATAGAAAGGACATTTCAGTCCATTCTATTGCTAGATGGATTCAGTTAACTATCCGTACTGCGTATGAAGATTTATCTTCTTCTCAGCAGTCTGTGCTTAAGATTTCTGCTCATGAAGTAAGAGCTCTTTCTACTTCCTGGGCTTATGCTAATAGTGTTGCTATTACAGATTTAATGAAGGCTGCTTATTGGTCTCAGCCTTCCACATTTACTAATTTTTATCTCAGAAATATTGAGTCCATTTCTGGAGACCTGCATTGTTTAGGTCCGTTATCTGTTGCTCAGAATGTCGTCCACTAAACAGTTGCAACTATAGTTATGCAGGCTTTCTGTTCCGGCAGTGACTCCGTCCGGCTGCCCTCTTCGCTCTGGGCTATTTGACCCAGGGCAAGGGGAAGGGGGGGGGGGGGGGGGGGGGGGGGGGCGGGTGTTCCCTTAGGTCACCTGCTTTTTAGTGAAAAGCAAGGGAATGCCTCCTCCAAGACAGTATTTCTGAGTCGCTTCCGGGATGGTTTTAAAGTGTAATATTAATGTTTAATTTCATTCATGGCTTATTTTTAAAGTGTAGCTCGGTGTGAAGCATTTGTATATGTCAAGTGTCAAACGGGCTTTAATATACAATACTCGGACACTTTTAAATGATTATAAAGAGTCTCAATTCTCTGGACTACTTTATTTATTGGCTTGCTTTAAAAATAATTAGTATAAGGGTTATACTGGATGTTAATAGAGAACATGAATGTTATTGTGCTCAATTATTAAGGGTAGTGTATCTTTCTAATTTAATATTAAATAAGAAAGATACATGTAAAGCCTAATACTCCTTTTCTCCTTAAGGGGTTACCTCTTTATTATATAATTGAGCTTATTGGATTTTCCTCTATGTCCTAGGCCCTCCAGCCTGTTTACTATTCAGCTAAGTCTGGGTCATTGGTACAGTATAAAAATGTTAAAAAATTTATAGTAATTTATATATTTTTTATACTTACCAATGACCCAGACGGGGATGGCCCTCCCTGAGTTGGGAATTCTTGCCTCCCCGCTGAGTACATAGCGCTGACCAGGCACTGCCAGTAAGAATGATATTTGGCGCCAATTTCGGGACGACTGCGTCACTGCGCATGCGCAGTAGAGTCGTACTATGGAGGTCCTTTAGGACATGATTTCTTTTTGTTTTGGATGCAAATTTTGGGGATTGGGGGGCAAAATTTGTGTTTGGCCCTGGTTTTTGTGGAGTTAGCACCAGCTAAGTCTGGGTCATTGGTAAGTATAAAAAATATATAAATTACTATAAATTTTTTAACTTTTATGCAAAATTATTTCCTGTTCCCTAATTTCGGGGCATGGGCCTGATGTTTACATTCTTGTTATGAAATTTCCACAGTTTGTTCAGAGTTTCCTCTCTCCCTTTCCTTGATACCCCACTTGCTATTCTCCCATGCTTTTGGCATAATTTTTGTAATTTTTTTACTGAAATTTCTTTGGAGTTTTGGCTTGGTAACAGAATGTTTATTCTGTTTTTTCCCATGGTTACGTCCTCACCCTAGGGTGGTTAGGCGTTTCGGTCATGCATCTACCATCCGATGTACTGCAGTTTCTTCTCAGGAAGCCTCTGTTTTACATCGGATAGTGTTAAAATTGGTTACTGATTTCGGGCCATATTTTCAGTGCCTGGAGTCTTGTTTCCAGTTTTTATTCACTTTTGTTTATGTTGACAACGGTTACTTCTGACAGTGATTCCTTGTCTTCTATTAGTTCTGCACATAGCCAGTTACATTAATATTGTCCGTAAGTGTAACATTAATTTTTAGACATGTTTTAAAATTTTTGTCCACACTTAGGCTTTTTTGGGATCCATTTGGGCTCATCGTTCCCATTGGGAACTTGGGCTCATCTTGAAATTTTTTTCGAAAATTTTTTTTCTTTTGAATTAATTTTCAAAATGTTTGTAATGGATTATTATTATTATGTATCTTTGTTTTCAAAGGTTGATGCGTGTACGATAACTGTTTAATATTTTTTCAAAATGAAAGAATATTGTTCAATTGTAAATCGAGGAAATCTTCCTCTCATTCTCATGTTCATTGTATTTGCTGTAGTCTGTGTACTCGCACTAATTCTTGCTCAGTGTGTGCTGATTCGGATGACAAATGTGGGAGACGTGTGTCACGGTATATTGTTAGTGGTGAGAGGTCCTTGCCGGTCCTCTCTCCACAGGGTCACTCTAGTTAGTCGAGTTGTGACGAAGTCAAACTCGACTTATAGTTTGGTGAATGGCGGGCGGGCGTAAACAATTGGTTTCCGGATGATAACTTGATAGTGGTTCAACTCACATTCATTAAACTTCATACGTAGGTTGGTCTTGGTGGGAGGAAGAACCCTATTGATTTTGGACATGCTACGTCGAAGGTCAAGGTCACAGTGACCTTGAACATAGTAAATCTTAAACAATTGGTTTCCGGATGATAACTTGATAATGGTTCAACTCACATTCATGAAACTTCATAGGTAGATTGGCCTTGGTGAGGGGAAGAACCCTATTTATTTTGGACTCGCTACGTCAAAGGTCAAGGTCACAGTGACCTGGTTTCCGGATGATAACTTGATAGTGGTTCAACCTAGAGTCATGAAACGTCATAGGTGTGTTGGCCTTGGTGCGAGGAAGAACCCTATTGATCTTGGACTCACCAGGTCAAAGGTCAAGGTCACAGTGACCTTGAACATAGTATATCGCAACAATTGGTTTCCGGATGATAACTTGATAGTGGTTCAACCTAGAGTCATGAAACTTTATAGGTGTTTTGGCCTTGGTGCGAGGAAGAACCCTATTGATCTTGGACTCACCAGGTCAAAGGTCAAGGTCACAGTGACCTTGAACATAGTATATCGCAACAATTGGTTTCCGGATGATAACTTGATAGTGGTTCAACCTAGAGTCATGAAACTTCATAGGTATGTTGGCCTTGGTGCGAGGAAGAACCCTATTGATCTTGGACTCACCAGGTCAAAGGTCAAGGTCACAGTGACCTTGAACATAGTATATCGCAACAATTGGTTTCCGGATGATAACTTGATAGTGGTTCAACCTAGAGCCATGAAACTTTACAGGCGTGTTGGCCTTGGTGCGAGGAAGAACCCTATTGATGTTGGACTCACCAGGTCAAAGGTCAAGGTCACAGTGACCTTGAACATAGTATATCGCAACAATTGGTTTCCGGATGAGAACTTGATAGTGGTTCAACCTAGAGTCATGAAACTTCATAGGTGTGTTGGCCTTGGTGCGAGGAAGAACCCTATTGACCTTGGACTCGCCAGGTCAAAGGTCAAGGTCACAACTCGACATTGGATCTGTGATCCTGAGCGGCATTTTTTTTTCAGTCTCTTTTTCAGAGGAACAAGAACATGGTGATGTTTCCATGATGTCTTCAAAAGTTTGCTTCCATCGTCGCAATAAAGAGCTAGCTGTAAAGTGCTCAAAGAATGCGGCAAGTGCCTAAGAGGTCCCTAGTAGGATCGACGGTCACTTGCCGCCCGCTAGCTCCCCCAGTGAAACAATCATTCACGAAATGGTTGTGATGCCGGGTTTGTCCATTGCAGTCCAGGAGAGGAGAAGGGGTGTTGCGAGCACTATAATCTCGGATCACGCATACCCGGCGACGACAGATCGGAGGATGGAACGGAGGAAGCCAGTCAGTCCGGTAGCTAGCTGGGCCCAGATGTTGTTGTATGTAACGTTCGTCAGTCAGAGCATATGTCCACTCCTCCTGCTCGGGACGCTCCGTCGCATAGACAGTCCGACGCGGCTTGTCTATTGGCTTCCTCATCCTCACGTCAGCACACACGACCGCACATTGGCTATGTGACCGCAGATATCCAGCCTGCTTTGCCGACCAGGGATTCCACGTCGACCAGGTCACGCCATCCGCTAGCCAAGGTCACAAGGCCTTTCCAGTCGGGACGTTCGCATATAAGAAGTATGCAGGAATTAACGTCCCAGGAGCTTCCAGCGGCTAATTTACGTAAGACCGCGGCTCCACAAGCCTCCGTGACGGACTTGCTATCACAGATAGCTCAGTTCATTGCAGCATCCCAGCAGCCATCAGAAACTTTTTCAGAAAAGAAACTCTGAGGAAGCTGGGTCGGTTTGCTCCCCTGCGGAGTCAGAAAGGGACGACCGAGATTCTCATGTGGTCCAGTCGGATGGTGAAAGGGAATCAGCAGAGCTGAAATTTTCCCTTTCCAAACAACTTAAGGTGGCCGTAGATTTCATTTGGCAACACCTTTTAGAAGTTGTTTCTCCAGACCAAAATGCTGCGTTACCTGATAAGAAACTGAAAGCACCACTGGACACAGATTTATTCGGCTGGAATAGGAACATTGCGCCCGACTTTCCAACCCAGTCCAGAAATGTTATGCGAACTTTTGAACTTCTTAATGACGCTATATTCAAGCTAGCCTCTAAGACTGGCAAATCCCATTTCTTATCATCTTATGCTCTACAGCTGCCTTTCATCAATCATAGAAATAGTTTTGAAATGGCAGGACAGGGCGTGCCGAGAGTTCCTCTGTGTTTAGACGACCAAGCAGACGACTTGAAGTTGTCATTGCCGGCGTCTAGGTCGATTTATTCCAGTACGCTGGTGACGACTATCTCGTCTAACAGAATCAGCTTAGATGCATTATCTTGCGCAGATCACCTTACCAGAGCATTATCATTACGTCTCGAAGGAAAAGAATTCCAGGATGTTTAAAACTTCCTTGAGAGTTCTTTCGAGGGCCATAGCATATTCTACGTATAACTCCACCCTTTCAGTGGCAATCTGGAGTTGGTGACATGTGATGCTGCCCTGGATGTATCGACAAGATTGGATAGTAAGATGAAAAACTCTCTTCCAGTCGCTCTGGTCTCAGGTGAGCTTCTCTTCGATGGTAACCTTTCTATAATCTATGATCAGATTACTAAGAAAGCTTCGGATTCTCTGCTTTTAAATCCACTTTGAAAAAGTCGGGACTCAGCAGAGAGGAGTAAGGCAGGCACTTCGGGGGCGAATACGTCCAAGGGAAGTTCCTATAGAGGATCTAAGAAAACCTCTACGTCTTACTCCAGAGACCGTCAGAGTAGTGACTCAGGGGTCGTAATGCTGGCCGAGATAACTGGTCAGACGCCCCTAGGTCGACTGGGCGAGGTGCGGGTCTTGGAGGACATTTCTCCTCCCGCAAGCCTCGCAGGGCCAGGAGGTGATGGTCTAAACCTCTATTGCGTTCCAGTGGGCGGAAGGCTGTCGAGATTCTTAACCAATTGGTTGTCAATTTACGGACGACCCATGGGTACAAGGGGTTATTTCCGAAGGTCTAAAACTGTCCTTCAAGGAAAAACTGTTAACTCGAAGTCCATGTTGGACTCAGCTTCCGTTAAACGTTCAGAAGAGAGATTCGCTTCTATCAGAAGTTCAATCTCTTCTGGACAAGAATGCTTTTGATGTCGTAGAAAACCAGGAATCTCCAGGTTTCTACAGTCACCTGTTCCTGGTTCCAAAACCTGACGGCTCGTTTCGTCCAGTTATAGATCTGAGCTGGATAAACAAGCTGATCGTGGCTCCGAAATTTTATATGGAGACCATCCGATCGGTCAGAGCGAGCATCCAAGTGAATGATTATGCTGCAAGCATAAATCTCAAGGATGTGTACTTTCACGTCATGGTACATCCAGCATTCAGAAAGTATCTTCGCTTTGCTGTCCTAGGAGTTGTTTATCAGTTCCGAGCAATGTGCTTTGGTCTGAATCTAGCGCCCTGGGCCTTCACTCGAATAATGAACTCGGTAATGACTCATTTCTGAGCTCATTCGTCTGTGGTAACGTCGGCCTACTTGGACGACATTCTTCAGAGGTACGGCAACAAGTTAATGCTTCAGAGCGATGTTCAGAGTCTGCTTCAATTGCTCCGACGTCTCGGTTTCATAGTAAACGAAAAGAAGTCTGATCTAGTGCCGTCCAAGTCATTCACCCACCTGGGAATGAGCTTCGAGACGCACAACAATCTCGTTCGTCTGCCGATAACCAGAGCAAAATTAGTCAGTTGTTACGCTCGCTTTTGTCTTCACTCAGATGTAGTAACAGCGAGAGAATTCATGAGACTGACAGGTTTGTGCAGAACCTCTGCGGATCTTATTCCGATGGGGCGGCTACGCACTTGTCCACTCCAGATATTTTTTTACTCAGAATTGGAGTGTGAAGACTCATTTGCAGTAGACGCCATCTCGATCTCTTGGGACGGAATGATAGGATACGTGTATCCTCCAGCTCCATTGATTGAGCTGATATTGCTAAAATCAAGCAATCTCACTGCAAGATTCTGTTGGTAGCATCTCTGTCACCCCAGAGACCCTGGATAAATCTACTCAGGTGTCTGTTGTGGGACATTCCGTGGAAGCTTCCTCCTTGGGAGGACCTTCTTTCGCAGGGGAAATCATGCACACTGCATCACAACCCGCAAGGTCTCAACCTTCACGTATTTCCGTTGTGCGGTCCTTCTTGCACGGCAAGCATTTTACAGAACGAGCAGTGGACACAATTTCTAACTGTAGGAGGACCTCCTCTTCGCTAAATTATGCTGCTAAATGGAAGGTTTTCTCTTGGTGGTGTAGGGATCATTCTGTTGATTTTTTCGATCCCTCCATTCCGTACATTGCTAATTTTTTGGTCTACTTGTTTGACGAGATCAAACTGCAGCCAAATACTATTAAGTGTTATAGGTCTATGCTATCGGATACCTATGCTCATCATGATAGCTTACAGATTGGATCTAATGTCTCTTTATCTAAGTTAGTGAAAAACTTTTCGATAAATAGACCTCGAATCCTTAGGTTAATTCCTAAGTGGAATTTAGCTTGGGTTCTTCTGAAGCTAAAAGAAACGCCATTTGAACTTCTTGATACAGTGGATTTCAAATACTTATCTTATAAGACAGCTTTTCTCTTAGCCTTCTCTTCTGCTAGAAGAGTTAGTGAGCTTCATGCACTATCTGTTGATGATTCTCACTATCGTAGTGTTGGTAATACTATTACATTGACTACTAATGTTGGATTTTTGGCTAAGAATCAGGCTCCTAATAAGTACCCTGAACCTATTGTTATTAAGGCTCTTCCGTCTTCAGATGGTCATAGGCCTTTGCTTTGTCCAGTCAGTGCTATGCGTATTTACAAATGTAGATCTGAGTTTATCAGAAAGGGACGTAAGCATTTCTTTCTGTTTTTGCTGCCTAATAGAAAGGACATTACGGTCCATTCTATTGCAAGGTGGATTCAATTAACTATCTGTACTGCTTATGATTAATTATCTTCATCTCAGCAGTCTGTGCTTAAGATTTAGGCGCATGAAGTAATAGCACTGTCTACATCTTGGGCTTATGCTAATAGTGTTGCTGTTACCGATTTGATGAAGGCTGCCATATTGGTCTCAGCCTTCCATGTTCACAAATTTTTATCTTAGAAATATTGAGTCCATTTCTGGCGACCTGCGTTGTTTAGGTCCATTATCTGTCGCTCAGAATGTCATCCACTAAACAGTTGCAACATTAGTTATGCAGGCTTTCTGTTCTGGCAGTGTCTCTGTTCTGCTGCCCTCTTAGTTCTGGGGTATTTGACCCAGAGGAAGGAGAGGGGGGAGGATGGTGTTCTCTTATATCACCTGCTTTATAGTGAAAAGCAAGGGAATACCTCCTCTGGAGTCAGTAATTCCGTGTCGGTGCCTAGATGGTTTTAAAGTGTAAAGCTAATGTCTATTTCATTTTTGTAATATTTTTAAAGTGTAGCTCGGTGTGAAGCATTTGTATATGTCACGTGTCATCCGAGCGTTAATATACAATCCTCGGACACTTTTAAATGAGTATAAAGAGTCTCATTCTCTGGACTATCTTTATTTATTGGCTTTCCTTTAATTTATTAGTATAATGGGTTATACTGGATGTTAATAGAGATCATTGATGTTATTGTGCTCGATTACGGAATGGTATTATGTCTCTTTTTTGGTATAAACAAGAAAGATACATGTAAAGCCTGTTCTCCTCTTCTCCCTGAGGGGATAATTCTGTTTTCATGTAATTGAGTCTATTGGATTATCCTTTATGTCCTAGGCCCTCCAGCCTTTTTAGCTCACCTACATCTGTAAGATGTGGTGAGCTATTGTGATAACCTCGGGCGTCAGCGTCGGCGTCCGGCGTGTCCAATATTGTAAGATTTAATGTTAAGGTGAATTTCTCAAGCATCAGTGGGCTCAGGCCTTTGATATTGCATATGTAGGTTGTAGGGGACTATTAGAACAGTATTTAACCCTGAAACTACGACTTTTTTCCAAATTTCAGCTAAAATTTTCTGCCAAAAGTTGTAAGAATTTGCGTTTAGGTGTTGTAAGAATTTGTGTTAAAGTCAGCTTTTGTGCAGATTGTGCTGGTTTAACTTCTCATTACTGTTGATTTTCATATTTCAATAACAACTGTAGGTATTAACCCTACTGTATGCAGAAATTTAACGAAAATTTTCTTTTTTTTCACTCAAAATTTTCATGTTTTTCTCGGACTTAGTAAATTTTAAGTTGTAAAACTTTGTGTTCAAGTGAGTTGTGTTTCTATGTGTCTTTCCAGGTGATTAATATTCTACACTTGGGTTACTGAACGCCATTGCAGTAATATTTAACCCTCATTACATGCATATTTGAGGAATTTGAGGCTGATTTTCTGCCAAAACTTGTAAGAATTAGCATTTAGGTGTTGTAAGAATTTGCGTTAAAGTCAGCTTTTGTGCAAATTGTGGTGCTTTAACTTATCATTACTGTTGATTTTCATATTTCAATAACAACTGTAGGTATTAACCCGACTGTATGCAGAAATTTAACGGAAATTTTCTTTTTTTTCAGTCAAAATTTTCATGTTTTTCTCGGACTTGGTAAATTTTAAGTTCTAAACGTTTGTGTTAAGGTGAGGTGTTAAGCTGAGTTCTCAAAGATCAGTGGGCTCAGGCCTTTGATATTGCATATGTAGGTTGTAGGGGACTATCAGAACAGTATTTAACCCTGATACTATGACTTTTTTCCAAATTTCACCTACAATTTTCTGCCAAAAGTTGTAAGAATTTGCGTTTAGGTGTTGTAAGAATTTGCGTTAAAGTCAGCTTTTGTGCAGCTTGTGCTACTTTAATTTCTCATTACTGTTGATTTTCATATTTCATTAACAACTGTAGGTATTAACCCTACTGTATGCAGAAATTTAATGGAAATTTTCTTTTTTTCAGTCAAAATTTTCATGTTTTTCTCGGACTTAATAAATTTTAAGTTGTAAAACTTTGTAAACTTTGTGTTCAGGTGAGTTGTGTTTCTATGTGTCTTTCCAGGCGATTAATATTCTACGCTTGGGTTACTGAACTCCATTGCAGTAATATTTAACCCTCATTACATGCATATTTGAGGAATTTGAGGCTGATTTCCTGCCAAAACTTGTTGTAAGAATTAGCGTTTAGGTGTTGTAAGAATTTGTGTTAAAGTCAGCTTTTGTGCAGATTGTGGTGCCTTCATCTCTCATTACTGTTTATTTTCTCATTTCAATAACAACTGTAGGTATTAACCCTACTGTTTGCAGAAATTTAACTGATTTCTTTTCTTTTTTTCAGTCACAATGTTCACGTTTTTGTCTGACTTACTCAATTTTAAGTTCTAAAAGTTTGTGTTAAGGTGAGGGGGATTTTTGGGACTTATATTCACTTTCTTTAAAAAAAATTTTTTTTTCATTTTTTTTTTTATTTAATACTTTCTCATACTTGTTACTAGTAACATTAAGGCTTATTTTAGTTGTTGATGTGATGTATTTTTGTTGGGACTTATAGTCACTTTCTTGAAGGAATGTTTTTCCACAACTCCTCTTTAACCAATGAATGTACTTCAATTACAATTTCAGTGATTTATGAAAGCCTTTCCTAATTCTTATTTATGACTTAATATCTGGCCTCACGATTCATATTCTTAATCATAAACATTTCTAAAAGAAAAAAATGCTTTTATATCCAATGATTCTATGTTGAATTGATATATAATAAATGCAGAAATATAGACTTTCCAAAGCCATCACATAAACCACATTAATCATTTGATGCCTAGTTAATGATTTATATTAACTAAATATTAGGCATGTTACATTGGAACGACATTATCAAGCACGAATGTAGGTGAGCGTTGGGATGTAACATCCCTCTTGTTTCTATTCAGCTAAGTCTGGGTCATTGGTACAGTATAAAAATGTTAAAAAATTTATAGTAATTTATATATTTTTTATATTTACCAATGACCCAGACGGGGATGGCCTTCCCATGAGTTGGGAACTCATACCTCCCCCCGCTGATTACATAATGCTTACCAGGCACTGGTTGTAAGAATGAGGATTTGGCTCCAATTTCGGACTTCCTAAGACACTGCGCATGGGCAGTGGATAAAAGTATGAAGGACCACTTAGGACATATATTTTTTGGATTTTGATCCAAATTTTGGGGATTTGGGGAGGGGGGCAAAATTTGTGTTTGGCCCTAGAATTTAAGAGTTAACACCAGCTAAGTCTGGGTCATTGGTAAGTATAAAAAATATATAAATTACTATAAATTTTTTAACTTTTGTGCATCTTGAGCTTGTTAGTGTGATAACTCAAACAAATGACGATTGATTTGATTGATATTTGGTGTGTGACTCTTTTAAAGCAATATCTTGATCGAGTTTGAAAGCCACTGTGATCTGACTTTTTTTCAGAGTTATGGCCCTTAATTAAAAATGTATAAATTTCTGGCTTATTGATGCGATAACTCAAGTCATCAACAAATTTTATTGATATTTGTTGGATGAGTCTTTCCCAGCCATATCTTGATTGAGTTTGGATTTTGTTAGCAAGGTTAAGGCCCTTAATTGATTTTTATGAATTTCGAGCATGTTAGCTTGATAACTCAAACTTCAACCAGTGTTATTGATGTATGGTATATATGAGTCTTCCACTCAAAATATTTTGATTGTGTTTGAAAGCCATTGTGGTCTGACTTTTCTAATCAAGATTAATGGTCCTTAATTATTTCATTTTCACGAATTTTGAGCTTGTAATATGATCTTACTCAGAGCCACAGCTGTCAAAGGCCACCAAAATACTCTACCCCACCACATCTGTGATGCATACTATTTATTTATTTATTTATTTATTTATTTATTTATTTATTTATTTATTTATTTATTTATTTATTGGTGTTTAAGGTTACATACTTATGCACAATGGGTAATCATGACCATTACAATTTTACAGGTGGAGGAAGCCGGAGTACCCGGAGAGAACCACCGAGCATCGATGAGCAACTGTTAGCTCCTCAACATTCTAACTCTGTTCAAGCTCCACTCAAGCAGGGTTACAGCAGTTGTACCCCTTAGTACACAGTGTCATCGTGCCCCCATGTAGGCAGCCAGGATAGTGATGCATACTTCTTTTTTCTTGAAACTTTTTAAAAATTCATATTTTGATTCCAAAACTTAGCTTTTGACAACCCTATTCCTCCGTTGGAACCCCGGGAAGTGAACTAGTGCTTGTTTACTGTGGTAAACAAGCTCTGTTTTACTGGTAAAATAAGACCCCAGTCACAAGCTCTGTTTTACTGGTAAAATAAGACCCCTGTCACCAATGCTTGGGGTGAAAGTCCTCTAAAATGGGCAATATGGATATAAGTGATTGACTGAATTTGACTTTATCGTCATGTTGCAGTCACTATTAGCCACTGTGAAGAAGTATGTGACTTTATACATCAATAAATAAAGATGACTCCCCCAATGGAACCAGCTCACTGGGTTCATTCCAGTGAGGAGTCATAAGCTGTTTTGGAAGTTATGACCAGCAAAGATAAAAAGTATTGCATGTCTGTTATCATTTCTAGCACAAGACATGTTTCCCAATTTATTAGATTGAAGGTTAGTGTAATGATTTTTAGCTCACCGAAGGGAGCTTAACTTATCGCTTGCCGTCCGTCGTCTGTCGTCATCCGTCGTGAACTTTACATTATCGTCTACTTCTCCCAAACTACTGGATCAAATTGAACCAAATTTGGTGTGTATGTTCCCCATCATATGTCAATTCAAACTTGTACAAATAAACTTGTCGCACCCACAGGGGGCACCACAAGGGGCATAACTCTGATAGCACCCATGAATTTCTTTCCAAAATTCAAAAAAATCTTCTTCTTCAGATCCACCAGGCAGAATTCTTTCCTATTTGGTATACATCATCTCTAGGGGGGGCAGATTCAAGTTTGTTCAAATCAGCCCCCTGGATTTATATTTGGGCTCACTATAGAAGCCCAAATTTGAACTTAGTGCATCAGGCAAATTTCTTAAAAAATCTTCTTCTCCAGATCCAGCAGGCAGAATCTTTTGATATTTGGTATGCAACATTGTGGGGTGGATCTGATTCAAGTTTATACAAATCGGCCCCCTGGGTTCATATTTGGGCTCAGTATAGGAGCCCAAATTCAAACTTAGTGCATTTCAGGCAAATTTCTTTAAAAATCTTCTTCTCAAGATCCAGCAGGCAGAATCTTTTGATATTTGGTTTGCAACATTGTGGGGTGGATCTGATTCAAGTTTATACAAATCGGCCCCCTGGGTTCATATTTGGGCTCAGTATAGGAGCCCGAATTCAAACTTAGTGCATTTCAGGCAAATTTCTTTAAAAATCTTCTTCTCAAGATCCAGCAGGCAGAATCTTTTGATATTTGGTTTGCCACATTGTGGGGTGGATCTGATTCAGGTTTGTTCAAATCGGCCCCCTGGATTCACAGTTGGGCTCAGTATAGAAGCCCGAATTTAACTTAGTGCATTTCAGGCAAATTTCTTAAAAAATCGTCTTCTCCAGATCCAGCAGGCAGAATCTTTTGATATTTGGTATGCAACATTGTAGGGTGGATCTGATTCAAATTTGTTCAAATCGCCCCCCTGGATTCATATTTGGGCTCACTATAGAAGCTCGAATTCGAACTTAGTGCATTTCAGGCAAATTTCTTAAAAAATCTTCTTCTCCAGATCCAGAAGGCAGAATCTTTTGATATTTGGTATGCAACATTGTGGGGTATATCTGATTCAAGTTTGTTCAAATCGGCCCCCCCCCCCTGGGTTCATATTTGGGCTCAGTTTAGGAGCCTAAATTTGAACTTAGTGCATTTCAGGCAAATTTCTTTAAACATCTTCTTCTCAAGACCCAGCAGGCAGAATCTTTTGATATTGGGTATGCAGCATGCTTAGGGGGGTGAGATTCAAGTTTGTTCAAGCCAAGTCCCTGGGTTCATATTTGGGCTCACTGTGGTAGCCCAAATTATAACTTAGTTCAAAATGAGAAATTTTCTTTAAAAATCTTCTTCTTCAGATCTAGCAGTTGGAATGCTTTGATATTTGGTATGCAGCATCCTTGGGGAGGGGGGGGGGGGAATTCAAGTTTGTTCAAGCTATGCCCCTAGGTCCATATTTGGGTTCATATTTGGGCTCACTGTGGTAGCCCGAATGATAACTTAGTTCAAAATGAGGAATTTTCTTTAAAAGTCTTCTTCTTAAGATCTAGCAGTCAGAATGTTTTGATATTTGGTATGCAGCATCCTTAGGGGGGTGAGATTCAAGTTTGTTCAAGCCATGTCCCTACGTCCATATTTGGGCTCACTGTGGGAGCCCGAATGATAACTTAGTTCAAAATGAGGAATTTTTTTTAAAAATCTTCTTCTTCAGATCTAGCA
Source organism: Pictodentalium vernedei (assembly GCA_031216915.1). Lineage (NCBI taxonomy): Eukaryota > Metazoa > Mollusca > Scaphopoda > Dentaliida > Dentaliidae > Pictodentalium > Pictodentalium vernedei. The sequence goes on along the minus strand of CM062296.1, from coordinate 654,936,862 downwards.
GTCAGAATGTTTTAATATTTGGTATGCAGCATCCTTAGGGGGGGGGTGAGATTCAAGTTTGTTCAAGCCATGTCCCTAGGTCCATATTTGGGCTTACTGTGGGAGCTTGAATTGTAACTTAGTTCGAAATGAGGAATTTTCTTTAAAAATCTTCTTCAGATCCAGCAGTCGGAATGTTTTGATATGTGGTGTGTAGCATCCTTAGGGGGGTGAGATTCAAGTTTGTTAAAGCCAAGTCCCTGGGTCCATATTTGGGCTCCCTGTGGGAGCCCGAATTATAACTTAGTCAATATGAGGAATTTTTCTTTAAAAATCTTCTTCTTCAGATTTAGCAGTCGAAATGTTTTTGATATTTGGCATGCAGCATCCTTAGGGGGTGAGATTCAAGTTTGTTCAAGCCATCCCTAAGGATGCATGCAGCATCCTTAGGGGGTGAGATTCAAGTTTGTTCAAGCCAAGTCCCTGGGTTCCTATTTGGGCTCACTGTGGGAGCCCGAATGATAACTTAGTTCAAAATGAGGAATTTTCTTTAAAAATCTTCTTCTTCAGATCCAGCAGATGAATGCTTTTGATATTTGGTATGCAGCATCTGTAGGGGGGTAAGATTCAAGTTTGTTCAAGCCATGTCCCTAGTTCCATAAAATTTGTCTCTCATGACTTCATTCCTTTGTAGTGTTGATGAACCATGTCTAACTGAATGTGACCCCAAATACTTCTTTGAACCACTTTGGCCGGTGAGCGATTAAGGCTCTTTGGGGTCTCTTGTCTGTTATGTGATACTGTGTATAAGGGGTCCCTACTGATGCTGAAACAATCATTTGAATATCCATCACAGAAGGCAATATTTAAAAAAAGAATTCAACTTCTGCATGTTTATTTCCCAAATCCCATCAAACAACCATCAGGAAGTGAAAGTAATAATATAGATCAAATTTTATGGAAACTTGTCTTTAAAACTTGTGGAAAATTTTTGTAAATTTGTAAATTAATGTTGGCTCCAGAAGACTCAACACATTAGCCCAGAATTGGTTGGCAATGCTATAAGTTCACCAATAAACTAACTTACAGCCTTACTGCTCAAGTTTGTACTCAACAAACATATACTCCTACATATTAATCCTGCCTTAAGTAAAAAGGAAATATTCAGATACTATTCAAGTCGTATAAATTAATATTCAAACCTTAAAATCTGCCATTTGTTTCAGAACTAGATACAGCATGCCTATTCTGACACAGAGTATCACATTACAACAATTCCTTAACAAAGGCAATGATACACAAAACTCTTTGGAATAGATCATATTATTGATGAAGTTATTTTTAGCTCACCTACATCTGTAAGATGTGGTGAGGTATTGTCATGACCTCAGGCGTTGGTGCCCAGCATGTCCAATATTGTAAGATTTAATGTTAAGGTTAATTTCTCAAAGATCAGTGGGCTCAGGCCTTTGATATTGCATATGTAGTTTGTAGGGGACTATCAGAACAGTATTTAACCCTGATACTATGACTTTTTTCCAAATTTCACCTAAAATTTTCTGTCAAAAGTTGTTGTAAGAATTTGCGATTAGGTGTTGTAAGAATTTGTGTTAAAATCAGCTTTTGTGCAGATTGTGCTGCTTTAACTTCTCATTACTGTTGATTTTCATATTTCAATAACAACTGTAGGTATTAACCCTACTGTAGGCAGAAATTTAACGTCAAAATTTTTATGTTTTTCTCGGACTTAGTAAATTTTAAGTTGTAAAACTTTGTAAACTTTGTGTTTAGGTGAGTTGTGTTTCTATGTGTCTTTCCAGGTGATTAATATTCTACACTTGGGTTACTGAACTCCATTGCAGTAATATTTAACCCTCATTGCATGCATATTTGAGGAATTTGAGGCTGATTTTCTGCCAAAACTTGTTGTAAGAATTAGCATTTAGGTGTTGTAAGAATTTGCGTTAAAGTCAGCTTTTGTGCAGATTGTGGTGCCTTCACCTCTCATTACGTTTTATTTTCTCATTTCAATAACTACTTTAGGTATTAACCCTACTGTATGCAGAAATTTAACTGATTTCTTTTCTTTTTTTCAGTCACAATGTTCACTTTTTTCTCTGACTCACTCAATTTTAAGTTCTAAAAGTTTGTGTTAAGGTGAGTTCTGTTCTATGTGTCTTTTCAGGCAAATTGATATTGTACACATGAGTTACTGAACTACATTGTGGTAACGTTGCGCCCTCATTACATGAATATTTGAGGAATTTGAGGGGGATTTGGGGGACTTATATTCACTTTCTTTAACAAAAATTTTGTTTAACTTTTTTTTTTATTTAATACTTTCTCATATTTGTTACTAGTAACATTAAGGCTTATTTTAGTTGTTGATGTGATGTATTTTTGTTGGGACTTATAGTCACTTTCTTGAACGAATGTTTTTCCGCAACTCCTCTTTAACCAATGAATGTACTTCAATTACAATTTCACTGATTTATGAAAGCCTTTCCTAATTCTTATTTATGATATAATATCTGGCCTCACGATTCATATTCTTAATCATAAACATTTCTAAAAGAAAAAAATGCTTTTATATCCAATGATTCTATGTTGAATTGATATGTAATAAATGCAGAAATATAGACTTTCCAAAGCCATCACATAAACCACATTAATCATTTGATGCCTAGTTAATGATTTATATTAACTAAATATTAGGCATGTTACATTGGAACGACATTATCAAGCGCGAATGTAGGTGAGCATTGGGATGTAACATCCCTCTTGTTCTTTATTTCCTGTTGCTTGTTTTCCAAAATTAGTACTATTTCACAACCTGTAAGTCTGCTTGTTAGTAGTGATTTCCACTCAAGTCTTGGCATTTTTTAAAAAATTTTCTTTCTACAGCCAGGGTCACCTCATGTCAGACAGTTTTATTTCACGAGGAAGCCAGGGTCCCTGGAGAGAACTGTGGAGCAGCGGCGAGCAACGCAATTTCCCCAACATATTAAGTCCGCAGAAGCAGGGTTAACATTGGTTGAAGATAAGTGCGCCATCGAATATGCAGTACCCCTTAGTACACAGTGCCACTGTTTCCCCGTATGGACAGTGGGGATTAAGTGCCTTGCTCAAGGTCACAATGTAGTTACTCTTGATGGAGGTCCAACTGTGGACCTTTTGGTTTGAAGTCCAATGCCATAACCACTGAGCCACTGCACTGTCTCAAGTCTTTGCTGCCTGTATAATATTCATCGTAAACTTTACAATAAAGTACTGCCAGAATAATTAGTCCCCTACGGGAACCGTAAGAGGACTATAGGTTTGCACTCCGTCTGTCTGTCCGTCTGTCTGTCTGTTTTTGTATGTTACCACCTCTCCTTCCAACATGCTTTAAGCTACACCTTCATATTTGGTACATGGATAAATGGTTCTGAGGGGATGATGCACGCTAAAAATTTTTTTTTCAAAATCAAAGATGGCAGAATGGCGGCCATTTTTGTTGTGTTTTTTAAGCTTTTTTTCTCTATTTTCATGTTACCATCCCTCCCACCAACATGGTTCAAGCTATACTTTGCATATTTGGCAAATGGATAGAGGGTTGGGAGAGGATGATGCACGTTCAATATTTATTTTTCAAAATCCAAGATGGCGGCATGGCGGCATGGCGGCCATTTTTGTTGTGTTTTTTAAGCTTTTTTCTCTATTTTATGTTACCACCCCTCACTCCAACATGGTTCAAGCTACACTTTTTATATCTGGCACATGGATAGAGGGTTGTAATAGGATGTTGCACGTTCAATATTTTTTTTCAAAAATTTGTCCATCTGTCTGTCCCTCCATCCGTCTGTTTGTCTGTTTTTTATGTTACCACCTCTCCCTCCAACATGCTTTAAGCTACACCTTTCATAATTGGTACATTGATAAATGGTTCTGAGGGGATGACGCACGCTCAAAATTTTTTTTTCAAAATCTAAGATGGCGGAATGGCGGCCATTTTTGTTGTGTTTTTTAAGCTTTTTTTTTCTCTATTTTCATGTTACCACCCCTCCCACCAACATAGTTCAAGCTACACTTTGCATATTTGGCACATGGATAGAGGGTTGGGAGGAGATGATGCACGTTAAATTTTTTTTTTTCAAAATCCAAGATGGCGGCCATTTTTGTTGTTTTTTAAGCTTTTTTCTCTATTTTATGTTACCACCCCTCACTCCAACATGGTTCAAGCTACACTTTTTATATCTGGCACATGGATAGAGGGTTGTAATGGGATGTTGCACGTTCAGTATTTTTTTTCAAAAATTCAAGATGGCGCCATGGCAACCATTTCTGTTGTGTTTTTTAAGCCTTTTTCTCTATTTATGTTACCACTGCCCTCTCCAACATGGTTCAAGCTGCACTTTTCATATATGGTACATGGATAAAGGGGTTGTGAGGGGATTATGCACGCTCAATATTTTTTTTCAAAATCTAACATCTGTCTGTCTGTCTGTCTGTCTGTCTGTCTGTCTGTCTTTATGTTACCACCTCTCCCTCTAATATGCTTCAAGCTACACCTTTCATATTTGGTACATGGATAAATGTTTCTGAGGGGATGATGCACAGTCAATATTTATTTTTCAAAATCCAAGATGGCACAATGGCGGCCATTTTTGTTGTGTTTTTTAAGCTTTTGCTCTATTTTATGTTACCACCCCTCCCTCCAACATGGTTCAAGCTACGCCTTTCATATATGGTACATGGATAAAGGGTTGTGAGGGGATTATCCATGCTCAATATTTTTTTTCAAAATCCAAGATGCTTATGTACTCTAGTGTCTTCTGTGACAAAAACACCTTATGTCACAAAAGCGACGTAGGGACTAATACCACCTCGGTGGTCAAACACTTGTTTAACATTTGAATGGATGTCACTCCAAAATGGAGCACCTGCCATAGGGCTTCAAGAATTGTCAGAGATGGGGGTAAGACTTCATCAGTTTATATGAGTTCAATTCACCCTTAACTTAACCTTAATTTACATAAAGCTATAACTGTACTGCTAAGCTAAAATTTATAGAGTTTTTATTTTTTTGCAATTTGTTACTAATTGTTCATTTTATTTAAAGTGAAGAGAAACGCCAAGTTACTATCAAGGATATCCCAGACTTTGAAGAAAGAAGAAAAAAAGCAGAATACCTGGAGATGCTATATTCGAATGAGAGGTTTTACAATCAGGCAGGTCGAAGTATTTGCAGATATAGAAGATGTTAGAATTGGGTTTTTTGTGAATCAAAAGTATAATTTGGATGATACAGGTTATACTGTAGTTCAAAGCACAATACTCTTTAACTGGTTGCTAGAAGTCAGTCATGGCTCTGTTGAAAAGTGCTGAAAGCTGCAATAGTGACTTAGGCCACACAAAGTAGATCTTTTGTTTCTCGGGCCATTATTTGTGAAATTGCATGCGGGCAAGCGGTTTTTTATTTTATTTTTTATTTCAGTAATTACTTCTTTGCCATCAAAAGTTCATGTTCTTGGTTCAAGTTTTAGGCCTCATAACGTATAGAATAGCATGGGTGGTGGTGTATTTCATCCCTTGAGTGCAAGAAGGCTTTGCAATGCTAAAGCATTGCAAAGCCTTCTGGCACTCAAGGGACAAATTCATCAATTTTTTAACTTGGGTAAAATATCAGACATAAACCATTTAATTTTAATTTTTTTAAAGTTTAAATTGGTTATAAAAAGAGAGCATGCTTCAGCCAAAAGGACCATGCGGGAGGGCCTGAGAAACAGATTTTTTATTTTTTTTAGGCCTTAACACTATACACTTTAGCTTGTGGTTTGCTTAGCAGTAAAAAAAAATGTTTGTATAAAATTGTTATGTTACCTTTTATTGGAGAGTGCCAACTGGCACTCTCCAATAAATGGTAATAAAATAATTATTTATGAAGAACATCTTCCAATACCAAGGCTCCCCTTTCAGGTAGCTTGGTATCTTTAAAAAAAAAATACTCCTGTTGCAAATCAACTTTGAAAAATAATGTTGCACTCTATCAATTAACTAGTGTATTTGAGTTGGTGAGTACAGTCAAACCTGTTTTCAGAGACCGCTGTGACCTTGTACCATTTGGTTATTTTACTCTGTAATGTACCTGTCATGAGAGACCACCTGTTTTGAGAGACCACTTTTACCTGGCAAAAAGGGTGGTCTCTCAACACAGGTTCTACTGTACTGTTTTAGCATACTATAATTAAACCTTTGATTGGAACTGGACTAATGCAGAAACCATTCATTTTTAATGCATTTGTTGTACGTGATTAATAATTTTGCTCAACATCCTAAATGCACCAGTTATCGCTTCATTCTACAAATGTCAGATTCAAAAAGAAAAATAATAATTATCAAACCCACTAAGCACATGTAACTGTTTCACTAACATAAGAGTCACCTTTAAGATAGTGTAGAATTCAAAGAGTTTACTCACAACAGGTTTCTTTGTTGCACTGAACACTGTAAATGATCTTTCAGTTGAATGATGTATTGATGAGAAGATATTAGAATGTATAAACAAATTATTGTGCCCCTCTTTATCTACTTTTGATTTTGTTTGTCAGCGTGTTTTCTGATTAGGATTTCAAAAAAGGATTTGGAAGTCCAGGGAGCAGTTTGCCAAACAAAAAGCAAATTGTTGGTAGCTGTTCCTGAAGAGGGTATTGTAATAATAGTTTTCCAAATATTATTTGAAAAATACACCAGACTTCAAACGTGGACATGTATATATCTGTAATTCTGCATAACGTTTCATTTTCTGTTTCATTTATTACCTGTGTTTTATTCACCATATATAAGGTGTGCCCACAAATATGTGTACCCCAAGTGGAACAATGCTCACCATTATTGAAACCATTCAATTGAAATAAGTTGTTGGCTTGTCATGTGTAGAATTCCCAAGCAAAAGGTCACAAACCAAAACCAGTGCTTGAGCCTCTGAAGACAGGATTGTAAAAATAGTTTTCCAAATCTTATATGAACAATAAACCAGACTTGAAAGGTGTACATGTATGCCACTGTAATTCTACATAATATAAATCTTATATGCAAAATAAACCAGACTTGAAAGGTGTACATGTATGCCACTGTAATTGTACATAATATTTTGTTTTCTGTTTAATGTATTGCCTGCTTTTTTTCACCATATATAAGGTGTGCCCACAAATATGTGCAGCCAGAGCAGAACATATACTCGCATTTTATAGAGACCATTCATTTAAATAAGGAATTGATTTGTCAGGTATGGAATTTCCAAGTTAAAGGACACAACACAAAAACCAATGCTTGGGCCATTGACAGTGGTGACCTTCAAACAATTATGTATAAAGTGGAACTGGGTACTCACAAGACAAAATGTCAAATAATAACGACTCACAGAACATTTCTTGCTTATTGTGGAAGCATTGATTCCCATTGGATTCCAGCCTGCTGGCTTGTCTTGCCTCACTTGGCTCGATAAAGTTTCACATATTTTTTTATTCTACCCACTTTATTTCTCCAAAGTTGCTTCACCACTCCTCCCCATATTTTGATATCTCTTGGGACTACCTAGTGACACAGTTTCATTAACTGCATTGACACAAGCTAATAAAGAGGCAACTTGTGTAAAGAGTAAAATGTTTTAAATAAATAGTTTTGTTCAATATGGGGGCGCGATGGCGTTGCGGTAACCGGTTCTCGTCAGATCACTGAAGTTATGCAACGTCGAGTCTCGTTAGTCCCCGGATGGGTGACTGTCTGAGCGATCGATTCGGACTCCTACGTTGTGTCCTTGGGCAAGTCACTTAACCCCAATTGTCCACATAGGGGCACGATGACGCCGTGTACAAAGGCGTTCTGCACGTCGATGGTGCGCATGTCTTCAACCAATCTAATCCTGCCTGTGCTGCAGTGCGGAGTCACTATGTTGGGAAGCTGGCAGCTGCTCGTCGTTTCTCGGTGTTTCTCTTTGGGTACTCCGGCTTCCTCCACCCATAAAACTGTCACAGTCATGATTAGCCATTGTGCATAAGTATGTGACCTTAAACACCAATAAATATAAATTTGTTCAATATTCTGCATATCTGTTCAATTTTTCATACCGTGTTTCTGCCCATATTCAATAGACCTTTAGTTTAGTCCTAATACACAGTGCTTAATGGTGTTCCAAAATGTCGTCTTGTCAGAGGAATACTTAATAAAAATGAAGACATTTTGTGAAATGCATGGCATCTGGGAGACATTGTTTATTGTTGTCAAATGGAAATTTAATTTAAGAATTTGATGTTGTAACGAAAGATAATAAATATATCATTTGAATCTGGTGATCTCCCCAACTCTGTGATGTGACTTTGCCTCAATTTGGTGACTTTAGACCCCCAAAAAGTGCATAAGACCCAAATGACTTCAAACCCATTGATAATGATTTTCAGACCTACTCCAAGGACATTCCAAGACCTTTCTTGTAATTCAGAGTCTTTCAGTTCCCCAGTCAAATTCATCCAATCAAAGGGCTTTAAGGTTTGCTTTACAATGACTTTCAATGAGTGGAGACAGGCAAAAACACAAAATGCGTAAAATAGCACATCCACACATGTATTCACGAGGGTAAAATGAAAATGTCTATTGTTATTCTTTGGCCTATGATCACAAAGAGAATGCAGTAACACAGTGGTTAGAGCATTGGACAAAAAGGTCCATGGTTCGATCCTAATCAGCGGCAACTGCATTGTGTCCTTTTAGCAAGACACATAATCCTGATTGCCCATGTGACTGTGATGCTGTGTGCTAAGGCATACTGAATGTCAACAGTACAGTTGCCTTCAACTGTTGCTAACTCTGCTCATGCATAGTTAGTTAGTTGCTTACCTGTCTGACATGATGAGACCCTTGCAGGTGAAAGTGCTATTAAATGCCAGTAAACAAACTAGGCAAAAAGGATGCATCCGATCGATTTGGGGGTTTGGGGAAGATCAAGGTCACATGGTGCTCTAACCCTGAACTTTTGACCATGCATTGGCCTAGGATCACAAAACTTCACAGGTATGCTGCCTAAGGGAAAAGAGATGAATTCTGTTGATATGTGGTTCAAAAGGTCAAAATTCCTATTGATGTGTGGTTCAAAAAGTCAAAAGATACTCCAGTCTGAAAACTGTTTTTGGGCTCTAACTTGACAACGCTTGGGACTAGGATCATGAAACTAAACATATTCAGTGCCAAAGGGATGCTGTTTTGGAGGTTCAAAGGTCAAGATCACAGGATGTTCGATCCTGAAACTGGTTTACAGACTCCCTAACTTGGCAATGCTTTGATGTTGGGTCATGGATAGGAATGAATCCTGTCAATTTGGGTGTTAAAGGTCAAGGTCACATAGTGTTTCAGCCTGAAAACCATTTCAAGGCTGTAACTTGAGAAGGCTTTGACCTAGGGCCCCAGTTATGGTGTCCATCACAAAAGTATCTAGCATCATAGGCTGTTTGACTTAATTACATAATTGTATAATTTACATAATTTTCATAGAATAATTACTGCATAGTTGAACTCTACTCTCATAAAGCAAAAAACATATTTTGAACAGGTTGTACTCGGGGGTGAGGGGTCTTGTCGGTTCATTAAACAGTGAGAATAAAATTACATTTTAAACTTTTTTCCTTTAACTTTTTATGCCTCCGATAGGGAGACATCTTAAATCTGGGTTGTGCATCCATCCATCTGTCTGTCCATTCATCAGTCCCTCTGTCAGTCTGTCCATCCATTCATCCATCTGTTCAACTTATTTGTCCATCCGGAGCTTAACTCTATAATGCTTTGGTGGATTTCCATGAAACTTTATACAAGGGTAAAGACCAATGGAATGTCTTTGCACAGCAACACCATGTTCGAGTGACAAAGGTCAAGGTCACAGGAATGGGAAAATTTAATAATCTCACAGACTGTATTTGTCTGGCTAGAGCCATAATTCTACAATGCTTGACTGACAAAGTTGTCATCTGCTTACACATGCTCGTCATTTACAGTCCTTTTCATTGTTGAAAAGGTTAATCTATACTGAGTCAAAAAAGAAAGTATAATAGAAACAAAAGTGGAAAAATAGCATAAAGGATGAAGTATAATAGTTCTAATGTTGCATATTTGTGGACAAGAAGTCGTGCAAAGAGTTTAATGACATGTTGTTTTCCAACCAACCGTATACAATTTTGTTACGGATTTCAAAATAGCACATTCTACCCAAGAATGTCAAATTGAATGGGTGACTGATGATTTTCTTTGTGTTATGTTGTGCTAGAGAGCCTGGATTATTGAGAAAACACGCTAGTTTTTTCTTTCGACATTTTAAAAAATGCCAAGGTTAAAATCAGAGGTTGCGTGCCATTGGTATGCATGAGGCTGGGATACCTCCAGATGAGTTCGGAGTCACTGTGGCCACTATTTACCGTCTTATTGGAAGGTATAGAAGCACTGAATCTACTGTCGACCAAGAGTTATGACACCTGCACAAGACCGACACATCAGGTCGTCTCAATTGTGGGATCGCTTCCTTCCGGCATGAGGACAGCAGGAATTCCTCCTGGTAGAACTAACAATAGAATCAGTGCACAAACTGTCCGCAACAGACTCGCTGAACACAGTATCCGAAGTAGGTGTCCATACCACAGACCAATGGAATGGGTACGTCAGCATGTTCGCTGGACTCAGCAGTGTTGGAGCACAGTTCTTTTTATACGCCCGTCATTTTTTGACGGACGTATTATGTTATGACCTTGTCTGTCTGTCTGTCCGTAAAAATTTTTGTGTTGCCTACTCCTCCAAAGGTTTACATGCTACATTGTTCAAACTTTGCACACATGTTGATCAATAATTGCCGTTGTGCATGTGACAAGTGCAGGTAACTCTTGTGTGTATTTCCAGAGTTATGCCCCCTTTTAGTACTTGAAACATTACAGTATTGTGTTTCCTTCTCCAACATTTTACATGCTATATTGTTCAAACTTTGCACACATGTTGATCACCAATTGCCGTTGTGTATGTGACAAGAGCAGGTAATTCTGTTTTGTATTTCCAGAGTTATGCCCCCTTTTAGTACTTAAAACATTACAGTATTGTGTCGCCTACTCTTTCAACATTTTACATGCTATGTTGTTCAAACTTTGCACACATGTTGATCACCAATTGCTGTTGTGCATGTGACGTGCAGGTAACTCTGTTTTGTATTTCCAGAGTTATGCTCCCTTTTAGTACTTAAAACATTACAGTATTGTGTCGCCTACTCCTTCAATATTTTACTTGCTTTATTGTTCAAACTTTGCACCCAGGTTGATCATCAATTGTTGTTGTGCATGTGACAGGAGCAGATAACACCATTTTATTTTTAAACGACGAGAGTCCTCGCCATTTATAGCTGCTATGATCCTCAAAATGTCCTTTTCCTTTGCGCCACCTATCGTCAATCGTTATCAATGAAGTTATCCTGTCAATGAATGGACGCTACCATTGTAAACAGTGAGGAGAATCTTCTACAGCAGCCTTGCAGCCCTTTAGAAGTTATCTTATGAATAAAATGGATGCTACCATTTTTAGCTCACCTGAGTGAAGCTCAAGGGGATCTTTACTAATCACTTTCCGTCCGCGGTCCGTCCATCCGGTGTTAACTTTACATTATCGACTTCTTCTCACAAACTACTCAACCAAATTGAACCAAATCTGGTATGCATGTTCCCCATCACATGTCAATTCAAATTTGTTTAAATCAAGTTGACCTGTCCCTTGGTAGGGCCACGCCCAAAAAGTGAGCCTAAATCTTAAAAAATCTTCTTCTCTTGAACCAGCAGTAGCAGAGACTTGATATTTGGTGTGCAGTTTCCTTTTGAGGTGTAGACTCAGATTTGTTCAAGAGAAGTTCAAGGAGTTATATTTGCCTTCGTTATGGGAGGGGCAAGAATTTTCGCCAAGCTCAAAATTTCTATTTTCCAAACCGAGAGGCACATTTGAACCAAATTTGATATGAAGGCTTATTGGGTCATAAGTACTTACTTGATGCCCATTTTTTTTTTCCTGTTGCTCCATGGGAACCGCAGGAGCTAAAAATAGAAAAAAAATTAAAACGCCCATATCTCCAAAACTACATGGCACTGAGAATTCTTATTTGGTGTGAAGCTTCCTTAGGACCAACAGAGAGGAATGGTAAAAAAAAATTGCTATCGGTTTTATCATGGGGTACTTTTTGGGGACTTTGAAAAAAGTGCTGAGTTGGCATTTTTTAACACTGTAGGTAATGGGGAAAACATTTAAGACTACTTTTCTCCCAAACCACTGCTCCAAAAGTTTACAAATTTCAAATATAACATCTTTGGAAGATTGTTTCACTTGTTTATTGAAATCAAATCCCTGGGTCCATATTTGGCTGCTCGATGGGAGCCCAAATGTTTAAATTAGTGCAGTATGAGGAATATTCTTTAAAAATCTTCTTCTTTAGATTTACCAATCAGAATGTTTTGATATTTGGTATGCAGCATGCTTAGGGGGGTAAGATTCAAGTTTGTTTAAGCCAAGTCCCTGGGTTTATATTTGGGCTCACTGTGGGAGCTCGAATTGTAACTTAGTTCAAAATGAGGAATTTTCTTAAAAAATCTTCTTCTGCAGATCCAGCAGTCGGAATGTTTTGATATTTGGTGTGCAGCATCCTTAGGAGGGTGAGATTCAAGTTTGTTAAAGCCAAGACCCTGGGTTCAACTGTGGGCTCCCTGTGGAAGCCCGAATTATAACTTGGTTCAATATGAGGAATTTTTCTTTAAAAATCTTCTTCAGATTCAGCAGTTGGAATGTTTTGATATTTGGCATGCAGCATCCTTAGGGAGAGAGATTCATGTTTGTTCAAGCCATGTCCCTAGGTCCATATTTGGGCTCACTGTGGGAGCTCGAATTGTAACTTAGTTAAAAATTAGGAATTTTCTTAAAACATCTTCTTCAGATCGAGCAGTCAGAATGTTTTGATATTTGGTGTGCAGCATCCTTAGGAGGGTGAGATTCAAGTTTGTTAAAAACAAGACCCTGGGTTAAACTTTGGGCTCCCTGTGGAAGCCTGAATTATAACTTAGCTCAATGTGAGGAATTTTTCTTTAAAAATCTTCTTCAGATTCAGCAGTCGGAATGTTTTGATATTTTGCATGCAGCATCCTTGAGGGAAGGGGGGGGGGGGGTGATTCAAATTTGTTCGAGCCAAGTCCCTGGGTTCATATTTGGGCTCACTGTGGGAGCGCTAATGATAACTTAGTTCAAAATGAGGAATTTTCTTTAAAAATCTTCTTCAGATGCAGCAGATGAATGCTTTTGATATTTGGTATGCAGCATCCTTAGGGGGGGTGAGATTCAAGTTTGTTCAAGCCATGTCCCTAGGTCCATAATTGGGCTTACTGTGAGAGCTCGAATTGTAACTTAGTTCAAAATGAGGAATTTTCTTAAAAAATCTTCTTCAGATCCAGCAGTCAGAATGTTTTGATATTTGGTGTGCAGCATCCTTAGGGGTGAGATTCAAGTTTGTTAAAGCCAAGTCCATGGGTTCAATATGAGGAATATTCTTTAAAAATCTTTTTTTTTTAAGATTCGCTGGTCAGAATCTTTGGGTATTTGGTATAAGCTTTTCTTAGGAGGGGCAGATGCAACTTGTTGAAATCAGTTCCCTGGGTTGATATTTAGTCTACCTTGTCAGGGGAGCACCCTCAGGTCCCCTGGGGCCTCTTGTTTTTATTAACTCACCGGGGAGCTTAACTTATCACTTGCCGTCCGTCATCGTCGTCCATCGTGAACTTTACCGTATTGACTTCTCACAAACTACTCGACCAAATTGAACCAAATTTTGTGTGCATGTTCCTTATCATATGTCAATTTAAGTTTGTGCAAATAAACTTGCTGTGCCCACAGGGGGCACCAGAAGGGGCATAACTCAAAAATTCAAAAAATCTTCTTCAGATCCACCAGTCAGAATCTTTTCATATTTGTTATACAACATCTCTAAGGAGAGGGGGGGGGGGGGGGGGGGGGGGGGGTGGAATGAAATTGTTCAAATCGAGTCCCTGGGTTAATATTTGGGCTTGCTATGGGTGCCTGATTATTAACTTGGTGCAATATGGGAGATATTCTTTAAAAATCATCTTCTTCAGATCTACCAGTCAGATTCTTTTGATATTTGGTATGCAGCATCTTTGGGGGGGGGGGGGGGGGGGGGGGGGGGTCAGATTCAATTTTGTTCAAATCAAGTCCCTGGGTTAAGATATGGGCTCTCTATTGGAGCCCAAAGTTTAACTTGGTGCAATTTGAGAAAATTTCTTTAAAAATCTTCTTCTTCAGATTCACCAGTCAGAATCCTTTCATATTTGGTATACAACATCTGTAGGGGGTCAAATTCATGTTTGTTCTTCAAATCCAGTCCCTGGGTTAATAATTGGGCTCCCTGTAGGAGCCCAGATTTTAACTTACTGAAATATGAGGAAATTTCTTTAAAAATCTTCTTCTTCAGATCCACCAGTCAGAATGATTTCATATTTGATATAAAACATCTCTAGGGGGTTCAGATTCAAGTTTGTTCAAATCGGATCCCTGAGTTAGTATTTGGGCTCTCTATTGGGGCCCAAAATTTAACTTTGTGCAATTTGAGGAAATTTCTTTAAAAATCTTCTTCTTCAGATCACCCACTCAAAATCATTTCATGTTTGGTATACAACATCTATAGGGATGTCAGATTCAAGTTTGTTCAAATTGAATCGCTGGGTTAATATTTGGGCTCCCTATGGGAGCCCAAATTTTAACTTTGTGCAATGCGTGGAATATTCTTTAAAAATCTTCTTCTTCAGATTCACAAGTCAGAATCCTCTCATATTTTGTGTACATCATCTCTAGGGGGGGGGGGGGGGGGGGGGGGGGGCAGATTCAAGTTTGTTCAAACCAAGTTTCTCATTTAATATTTGGGTTCCCTATGGGAGCCTGAATTTTAACTTAGTGCAATATAAGAAAATTTCTTTAAAAATCTTCTTCTTCAGATCCACCAGTCAGAATGCTTTCATATTTGGTATACAACATCTCTAGGGGTAAGTTTGTTCAAATCGGGTCCCTGAGTTAGTATTTGGGCTCTCTATTGGAGACCAAAGTTTAACTTAGTGCAGTGCGAGGTGATTTCTTTAAAAATCTTCTTCATATCCACCAGTCAGAATTCTCTCCTATTTGGTATATGACATCTCAAGGGGATCAGATTCAAGTTTGTTCAATTTGAGTCCTTGGCTTAATATTTGAGCTTCATGGGCAGGGGGGGGAGGGGGCATGTTACGTTCAGGTTTGTTCAAATCCATTCCTTAGTGTTTTTCCATAAAATTTGCCTCTCATGACTTCATTCCTTTGTAGTGTTGATGAACCATGTCTAACTGAATGTGACCCCAAATACTTCTGTGAACCACTTTGGCCAGTGAGTGATTAAGGCCCCTTGAGGCCTCTTATTTTGTGAAGACCTCAGATCGCGTAATATGAAAATGTGAATATAGGTGAATTACCCTTTACCCCAGACAAGGTAGGGGAATGAGCAATGATTGGGGGGGGGGGGGGGGGGGGGGGGGGGGGGGGCAGACATAGTCGAGGCAACAAAAATTTCAAACTTTACCCCAGAGAAACTTGTGCATGTTCCAATTTTGATGGGTGTATATGTTGCCCTGCTAGGCGGTGCTCATGTTGGTGATGACCGTATCGGTAGGGTTAATGTAATGGTTTGGGCAGGAATTTCCTTGCACTATTGAACGCAGTTGATCTTCATCGATGGTAATCTGAATGGACAGCGATATAGGGACGAAATTCTTAATGCTGTTATTGTCCCTTTGTTCAATGCTAACATCGGATTGCAGTTATTCCAGCAAGACAATGCCTGATGTCATGTGGCGCGTATCTGTCGTGACTTTCTTGAGGAGCAGAGCATCAAACTTCTTCCCTGGCCCCCACTTTCGCCAGATTTGTCGCCAATCAAGCATCTATGGGATCAATTGGACCGTTGGAAACGACTTCATGATCTTTAGACATTAGGCGATTTACATAATGTTCTACGGCAGGAGTGGAACGCAATACCACAGGGTGACCTCCAGAGACTTATCGGGTCAATGTGCCATCGATGTCTTGCCATCCAAGAGGCAAACAGTGCACATACACGCTATTGACTGCATGTGTGAACTTTTCATATCACCCCATGTCTGAATTGCGATGTCCTGACGTGACGCTGGCAACAGTAAGAACATGAATTTATACAAATTCATACAGCTAGACTCGAAATATGAATTTTCAATAATTTGTTTGGGATTAAAGTCGATAATACTAAAAAAATTGCTCCTCAAAGTTTATTATACTTTTCTTTTTTGACTCCGTATATAAACCTTTATCCAAGAAAGTTTTTTTGTTTTTTTTTAAATTAAATTAAATTCCAGTCATGGGAAAAAAATTTCATCTCTATTTTCCAATGAAACCATTCAATATCATTGTCAAAAAAAACTTGCACATTACAGTACAAGTCAAAATAAGTTGTAACATAACTGCAGTAAACTAAGTATACTGCTGCTTGGGCACTGATAAGACCAGGATCTGAAATCATTTTCTGGAAAGCTCTCTGTGAGAGTTTTCCAGAAAATGATGTTAGTTTCTGATCTTATCAGTGTAGGAAGAGAAAAAGATACGTAGTTTATAGTGGTTATCCAACAACTTTATTTTGACTTTTACTGTATGCCAATTCAAATTACATCCACATGTGTATGGTTCTGTCGAGAAAGTTCCAACATATTAGTGACTGTATTAACCTTGTGGAAATAACGTCAATACAGCTTTTGACTGCTATGTTCAGATGTATTTTATTAAATTGGAAACCTTATGGACTAGAGTGAGCACCAAATTCAACACAAAACTTCATTCCAGATTATAGGCCATTTGGCCATAGTTTGGAGGCATACGTGGCTGGTCACCGTTAGTCTTGTTTTTTCTTCACAGCTTATAGCCATTTGTTAGAACTTTGTTGAGCTCACTTCAGACAGAAGTTAGTCATGATAAGCCATTTATGGTTGGATAAAAATTACATTTCTTGGGGTTGAAAAAAAAACATTGAAACTGTCATTTTCAGTTTGCATCTATTAACCACCATTTCTACCCTTCAAAGCTCCATAGAGTGAGAGTTCAAGAGAAATAATATATGGTTACCTTATCACTTTACAATCTGAACTGTGGAGTCCAGTACATATCTTTAGAAGAAAAGTAAGTGAATTGGGAATAGCATAAAATGATGTACATAGTCTATGTTTACAGACACCTGGATAGTACACAGAAAATATTTTTCAAGTATCTTTGGGCATTGTAGTGCTTGATGATTGAAAAATCACAAAGCATAGAATTATGCATCCTGACACATATTCATTTGAATACTCCAAAAACTGTTTATTCTTGTTTATTCTAAGAGTTCAGCTCTTCGCTCTTCAGTTGTTAAAATATCAAAATATGGATTTTTATAAAGTGCATTATTGTTTTTTTTCAGTTTGTACCATAGAATATGTATAAAATATTGTATTATATTTGTGCCTGCCTTAATGTTCACTATTTATATGACATTTCATTCCAGCATATCAGCATCAAGAAAATTATTGCTACTGCACTGTCATGCTTCCTCCTACTAAACTTCAGAAGTTTGTTATCTGTTCAAAGAATTGTGCAAGTGTCATAATTAATCACTTTTCCCCATGAAGTACACACAAAGTTATTTGGTATGAAGATACCCAATGGTGGTGCAGAGAGGTACCTACATACTGGCTAGCTAGACCATTAGAAACTTGAGGACGTGAAAAGCAAATTTGCAGTTCATGAACTGCTGGGTAATGTACTCGGTGGTCATTGAGCTGCCAATTTGCTCAGTGGTTTCTTAAGTTTCTCAACAAGTCAATTATGCAAGAGTATACTGCTCACTCATTAGGTGTTGGAGCACTAAATTAACTTGTGCATTACAAAAATGATTACCTGATTTGAAGTGGACATTGTGGGTTGTCCTCCTCCCTAAACACATATTTTCACCATCTTGGGAGAAAATGGTTAGAGTTGTGACTATCTGCAATGTGCAGCTCACGCATGTCATCATTATATTAGCTCACTGGAAGGAGCTCGACTAATCACTTGCCTTTCATCATCGTCTGCCATCATCGTCCATTGTAAACCTGATATTATCAGCTTCTCAAAAGCTGCTAGACTGAATTGAAACCAAATTTGATTTGCATGTTCCTTATCATTTGTCAGTACAAGTTTGTTCAGATATGAGTGACTCACCCACAGGGGGAACCCAAGGTGCATAACTTTGTTAGCATCCACAATTTTTTTTTCTCCAGAATTACCAATCAGAATCTTGATAGTTGGTAAACAACATCCTCAGTAAGGTCAGATTTATTCAAATTAAGTCCCTGGGTTCATACTTGGGCTCCCTATGGAGCCCTTGGGATGACCCGTGTTGTGTCCTTGGGCAAGGCACTTTATCCCAGTTGCCTACATGGGGGCACGATGACACCGTGTACTAAGGCATACTGCACGTCGATGGTGCACATGTCTTCAACCGCTGGAACCCTGCTTGAGCGGAGCTTGAACAGAGTTAGTATGTTGAGGAGCTGACAGTTGCTCATCGATGCTCGGTGGTTCTCTCCGGGTACTTCCTCCACCCGTAAAACTGTCACGGTCACGATTGGCCGCTGTGCATAAGTAGGTGACCTTAAACACCAATAAATAAATACATATGGAGCCCATGGTTTTAAAATTTTATAAAAATATTTTTCAGATTCACCAGTCAGAATCTGTATATATATTTGCTTTACAGCAATATAGGTTTATATTTGTGCTGCACATGGAAGTCTGAATTTTAACTTAATGCAGTAGGCAGGCAGAATATTTTGATATTTAGTTTCTAGAATTACTATTATTCCAATATTAAAGTTTGTCCAAGTTTTTCTCAATTAATTTTGTGTGGTGAGAGACCCCAGAGGATTTTGAAATTGAACTCTATGAAGAATGTATTATTCATTTGTTTGAAAAATTCTGCTCAAGAGTGTCTGGGCCATTTGTTGTCACATTCAATCAGATGTACGATTGAATGAATAAGCTTACCATTTATTCAAATGGGACCCACTATGTTGCATGAGGCTTTTTGGGGTTGTGTGAGATTGACTGGTGAATTTTTTATTGCTTCAATGTGGGTTTTGCAGGATTTTGAGTGGTTTTTTGCAAACAATTTATTTTTTTGGCCAGTAGAGATAGGGGAGGGGGATCCAGTAGATGAACTTTTTGCCCACCAACTGACCTGCCACCCAAGAAAATAGGATAAAATTGTTTTTTGGACATAAAATCTTTTGAAATACTTCAAAACTCATTTTAAAGCAAAAGAAGAAATCACCAAGTTGACTGCAGGGTTTTGCCTTTTTCAGCATAAATGGAAATCTGGTCATTTAAATCCTCTAACGTGGACAACATTCTGCAAAGTGACCCATTCATAGATGCTAAATGTGACCTTAAATCCTTCTTTAAACAACGATTTCAGTTGAGACTCTCAGATCCCCTTGAAACCTCTTATTTTTATTATTCTGAGTGAAATATGTTTATAATGGTAAAACAAATTTTTTCTTTTGAACTGCATATAAGAACAAATTCAATATTTTGCTTTTAGAAACATTGTTAATCAACACCTCATCACCTCATTGTTCTAGCTTTGACATTGATAGACTAGTATAGTTTACATTCATACTGACTTGACTGTTGTAGAAATTTAGAGTCAAGTTGACCATTCTCTGTAATTCACTTCACCACAGATATTTCCATAATATGTCTTTGGGTCATCTCTATCTGAGTGGTAAAAAATGTTGGCCTATAATGTTCTATTGGTAGATAACATTACAAAATAATTAACAATACCGAATATACACAGAACGACATACGTGTGAATGGGTGATTCAATATGGTACGAGTGCCAGCGTGGATGGATAGAACAAGAGGCAGCAGGCCTCGAGTTTTATCCTTCCGTGATGGTACAAGAGCCATATCAGTTAACCTGTTCAACAAAAAGAACATATTTTATCGCCAACCAAATTTGCGAGAAGAACCTGTGTTACTATTTCATCCCCTGAGTTCCAATGTGTTCTATGTGCTTACTGGCACATAGAATTCATTGGAACTAGGGGGATGATTTTTAGCTATTGCTATTCAAATTGTAATTGCGGCACACAATTTGTAGAAAATTCCAGTAAAATTTTCCCTTCTATTGAAATCAATGATTTCCATTCCACACATATTTACGGAACAGATTTTCATTTTCCGCATGGTTTAGTGTTGCTGTAGATGGGGATTACATAGAACAGGCTTGTAATAAAAAAGATTAATTGTTGGAGTGAGGTCTAATAAATATAAAGTTTACTTCCATATCACATTTATTTTCTAAATAATTATGGGAGGATAATAGCATTCCGCTTTCTGTGACAATATCCCTCCCTACCTCCCTCCCTCTCTTCATCCAGGGTCAAATCGCATGAACTATCCAATTAAGATTGACAAAAGTTTGTGTTTTCTGATCCCACAAGATTTGCATGAATTCTTCACACAGTTTCATTAATAGCATTTCACGTGCTGCAGGAAACTTTCTTGGCCAAATTTGAAATTTTTAATTTCTAGAAGAACTTTCTTGGAGGCATTTATTTTTATGCCCCTGATAGGGAAGCATCTTAAATTCAGGTTGTTTATCCATCCCTTCATCCATCCATTTGTCCAACATTTTTTGTCCATCCAAAGCCAAAACTCTATGATGCTTTGGTGGTTTTCCATGAAAATTTACACAGGGTAAAGACCAATAGAAGGTCTTCTGCATGGCAACACCATGCCCGAGTGACAAAGCTCAAGGTCACAGGAATGGGAAAAGTGAATTCTCTCACATCCTGAATTTGTCTGGCCGGAGCCACAATTCTATAATGCTTGGCTGACAAAGTTGTCATCGACTTACACACTTTTGTCATTTACATTCCTTGTGTGCATGGTTTTGCTGTTTAAAAGGCTAATCTATATAAGTTAACCATTTATCCACGAAAGTTTTTTTTTTTAAATAAACTCAGTTCCCATCATGAAGGAAAAATTTATTTTTCAATAAAACCATTCAGATATTGTCAAAAGAACTTGCACATTACAGTACAATTTGAAATAAGTTGTAACAAAACTGCAATAAACTAAGTATACTGCTTCTTATATTTATTTATTAGGGTTTACCGACACATTAACAGCCAGGGTCACATCATGTCGATGACAGTTTTACGGGTGGAGGAAGCCGGTGTGCCCGGAGAGAAGCACTGAGCAACGACAAGCAGCTGTCAGCTCTCCAACATCGTAACTCTGAACTCTGCACCCTGGCACAGGCAAGTTTAGATTGGTTGAAGACATGCGCACCATCGATGTGCAGTACGCCATAGTACACAGCCTCATCATGCCCCCATGTAGGTAATCAGGGTTAAGTGTCTTGCCCAAGGCCACAGCGCGGGGAGCACGAATCAGTCATTGAAATGGTCACCCATCCAACTACTAACTGCGCCTGGCGTTGCTTAACTTCAGAAATCTGACGAGAACCGGTTACCACGACGCCACCATGCCCCCTTACTGCTGCTTGTGCACTGATAAGACCCGAATCTGATATCATTTTCTGGAAAGCTCTCTGAGAGCTTTCCAGAAAATGCTGTTAGTTTCTGGTCTTATCTGTGTAGGAAGAGAATGAAACATAGTTTATAGCGCCTATCATCAGCTTTATAGGACGGTACGCTGAGACAGCATCAACCTCACAGTTGATGCTGACAGAGAGTGTTTGGACACCTTGAGAACTTTCCCTGACCTGTGATCTGACCCGGGACCTCTGGCATGAGAGACCAGCGCACTTATCCTCTCGGCCAACACTCTCTTCAAGTAACATCCCTATGTGTACTGTTCTGCTGAGAAGTTCTAACATATTAGTGGCTGTATTGGCCTTATGAAAATAAGGTCATTACAGCTTGTGGCTGCTGTGTTCAGGTGTACTTTATTAAATTGGAAACCTTATGGACTATAGTGAGCACCAAATTCAACACAAAACGTTTCATCCTAGTATTTAGGCAGTTTGGCCATAGTTTGAGGGCATCCGTGGCCAGGTGGTTACTGTTAGTCTTGTTTTACTTTTGTTAACATCTTTACTTTGATTTGATGAAGTACAGGTCAAGTTCATTTGTTGGGCTTGTCCCCATTATAGTTTTAGGACTTATTATGTCCCCTGAATCAAGAAATGAGTAAAATTTGTATTTTTAGCTTCTGTTTCAAACGACCAATTACATCTAACATATTAACCTTTATGGAATACAGGATGTTTTTTTCAGATTTGTTCCAATTGTAGTTTAAGAGTTCTGCCCTTTGAATTCGAAAAAAAAAATTCTGATGAATAAAATCAGTTTCAGTCAACCATTTGTTTTCAAGCCTCAGGATCACCTTAAATTTTATAAAATATTGGTCAGTTTCATTTTTTTGCCATTGTCCATTTTTAAGTTTTTCTTTGGTTTCTGGATGAAGAGAGGAAGGGAGGGAGTCAAGAAAAGTGGAATGCCATTTGTTTTAGACAACAAACTGTTTTTAAACTTCAGGAATATGTTAACTTTGATGAATTACATACACATCAAGTTCAGTTTTTGACTGTTGGATGTCAGTAGGTTAAATGTCATGGTCATTGTCTTTAGAAACAGAAATTTTTATACTGTACCAATGACCCAGACTTAGCTGGTGCTAACTCTAAAATATTAAGGGCCAAACGCAAATTTTACCCCCAATCCCCAAAATTTGCATCTAAAACTGAAAATTACATGTCCTATATGGTCCTCCATACTTTTACCCCACTGCTTATGCTCAGAGTCGGGGGGCGCGGTGGCGTCGCGGTAACTGGTTGTTCTCGTCAGATCACCGAAGTTAAGCAGCGTCAAGCGCGGTTAGTAGTTGGATGGGTGACCATTTCAGCGACTGATTCGCGCTCCCGCGTTGTGTCCTTGGGCAAGGCACTTCACCTCGATTGCCTACATGGGGGCATGATGACGCTGTGTACTAAGGCATACTGCATGTCGATGGTGCGCATGTCTTCAACCAATCTAACCCTGCCTGTGCCGCGGTGCAGAGTTCAGAATTACGATGTTGGAGAGCTGACAGCTGCTCGTCGTTGCTCGGTGGTTCTCTCCGGGTACTCCGGCTTCCTCCACCTGTAAAACTGTCATCGACATGATATGACCCTGGCTGTTAATGTGTCGTTAAACCCAAATCTTAATGGAAGCTATTAATATGGTTATTACAGATATAATGAGGGCTGCATATTAGTGTTAGCCCTCCATTTTCACGATTTTGTATTTGAGAATATTGAGTCCTTTTCTGCAGATCTACATTGTTTAGGTCCGCTATTTTTTACTCTGAAGGTCATCTACTAAATAGTGGCAACTATGTGTGTATAGGCTTTCGGTTCCGGCAGTGACTCTGTTCTGCTGCCCTCTTTGCTCTGGAGTATTTGATCAAGGGAAAGGGGGGGGGGGGGGGGCGGTTGTTCCCTTAGGTCACCTGCTTTATAGTGTAAAGCAAGGGAATACCTCCCTTGGACTTAGCTATTCCGTGTCGGTTCCGAGATGATTTTAGGGTTAAGCCTATGTTTACTCATCTGTGTAATATTTTTTAAGTGTTGATTGGTGTGAAGCATTCGTATATATCACGTGATTAATTGAGCGTTAATATACAATCCTCGAACACTTTTAAATGAGTATATAGAGTTTCATTTCTCTAGACTCCCGCATTTGTTGGCTTTCCTTAAAAAAATATTAGTATAAAGGGTTATACTAGATGTTTATAGAGATCATTGATGTTATTGTGCTCAATTACAGAATAGTATTGTGTCTTTCTTTTTTGTTACAAAATAAGAAAGATACATGTAAGACTATCTCTCCTTTTCTCCTTCAGGCGATAGGTCTGTTATAGTTAATTGAGTCTATTGGATTTTTCTTATGTCCTAGACCCTCCAACATTTTTACTATTCAGCTAAGTCTGGGTCATTGGTACAGTATAAAAATGTTAAAACATTTATAGTAATTTATATATTTTTTATACTTACCAATGACCCAGACGGGGATGGCCCTCCCATGAGTTGGGAACTCATTCCTCCCCGCTGAGTACATAACGCTTACCATGCACTGGTTGTAAGAATGACTTTTGGAGGCAATTTCGAGACCTCCTTGACACTGCGCATGCGCAGTGGGGTAAAAGTATGGAAGACCATATAGGACATGTAATTTTCGGTTTTAGATGCAAATTTTGGGGATTGGAGGGTAAAATTTGCATTTGGCCCTTAATATTTTAGAGTTAGCACCAGCTAAGTCTGGGTCATTGGTAAGTATAAAAAATATATAAATTACTATAAATTGTTTAACTTTTCAGATTCCAGGCATGGTGTGTGGTTTCCTTTGGCATACAGTACTTTATACATAAGTTTTCTATGAAGGTCAGATGCCTGGAATTGCTTTTGTTGCCACTGGGTCAAAGGTCAAGGTTACTGTTACTGTTCATTCAGTTTCACTTTCTTTGTCATAACTGTAGTCCTTGTGAGTGTACAATGCCTGTACTTTATAGATAGATTGCTAATGAGGGTGTCAGTGCTTTTGTGTCAGATGGTCAATTATACTTACTATAAATAGTATTTTAATTTCTGTGCAATAAGCTTGTTTCCATGGGAATCCAGTGCTTGTTCTCAAAACACAGGTTGGTTTTTAGGTGTTGGATGTTTGGAATTTCTTTTGTAACCATTAGTTCAAAAGTCAAGGTCACTATTCATTCCTGTTTTGTGAACAACAATCACACTTCATATGAGGGATCGATGTTTGGAATTGCTTTGGAGGTCAAAGGTCAAGGAAATTGTTACCTCAAATAGTTTCATGGAACAAGTTTTGTTTCCTTTGACATCATACAATTCTTGTACATCATACATGTAATTATACCTCCACTTTCGAAGAAAATGGGGGTATACTGGATTACATGCACTCGTCTGTGAGTCCGTCCGAGAACATTCATAACTTTCATAACTTAAGTAAATTATTATTTTCTATAATATTTATTGGTCATATGTATGCCCACACTAGTTATTTATTTTTTTTATTACTTGTTCACTTAGAAATTGTGTCCGTCCGAGCCAAATTTTGTCTGTTCAGCCTGTATCTCGGGTATCGAATGTTCTATTGCAATGAAATTTGCTTATGGTATAGGCTTTAAAAAAGGATTCAACGATATTTCTCACATTCTCCTTTTTAGAGTTATCCCCCTTTTTTGACTTAGAAATTATAGGAAATAGACATTATTTGTCTGTTCAGCCTGTATCTCAGGTATGGGTTATCAGATTTCAGTGAAATATGGCATGCAGTTTGCCTATGACAAACGCTTCTGCCTCATAGCATAAAACTTCCAAACACCAAACAATTTACCATACCTTTTGACTTAGAAATTGTTGAAAACTTTCAAAGAAAAGGGGGGTGGTTTACTGGATTGCGTCCGTTCGTCTGTGCATCCGTCCGTCAGTCCGTACGAGAATATTCATAAATAATATTTGTTGGTCATAGGTATGCTCACACTAGGCGGTACACCACGTGGGGGTATGCACCGGACAATAGTCCAGCTCTTGTTTCTACTTGGTACGGGTGCCTCAGCATTGCAGCCATTGAAACTTGCAAGGTAAGTTCTAATCACGAAGTAGCTGTTCCTTGACAAGACTTGGCTGCCTCTGTAGGTATCAGAGACTTGTCTATACAGTACTGCATTTTCACAGAACGTACATTCTCATAATACATCAAAAATGTGGAAAAAAGTCTCCTGGCCTTTTGGGGTTTATATTATATGCATCTTAATGGGTATTCTGATTATGCTTGACAAGCACAGTTCAGTTAGGGATGATGAGCTATGCTTTGGAAGAATAAATAATGTCTTAATAAATATCAAAACTTTTACCTGATCTTTGTGTTGGATAAATGATTTAATAAACTAAGTACTCATATTTTAGCTCACCTGACTGGAAGTCATGTGGAGCTTGAGTGATCACATTCTGTCCATCATCTGTCCCTTGCAAACTTTACGTTATCAACGTCTCATAAACCACTGGGCTCAATTGAACCAAATTTGATATGCATGATCCTTATCATGTTATTTCAAGTTTGTTCAAATAAAGTTGAAATGCGCCAGGGGGTGAGAGAAAATGATCCAAAATTTTAAAAAATCTCCTGAACCAGTGGGTACAATTATCTATTATTTGGTATTGAGCTTCGTTTTGAGGTGTAGAATCAATTAAGTTTGTTCAAATGAAGTTCATGGAGCAATATTTGCTTTTGAAATGGGAGGGGCAAGATTTTTGGCCCCACCCAAAATTTCTATTTTCTGAACCGATGGTCCAATTTGAGCCATATTTGGTATGTTGTATTATTGGGTCATAAGTACTTGATTCATGCCAAAAAAAATCCCAGTGTCCCCGTGGGAACCCCAGGAGCTAAAAATATAAATATTTTGAAATGCCCATATTTCCCAAACCACATGGAACAGAGAACTGTTATTTGGTATGAAGCATTAAGACCAGTATAATGGAATGGTAAAAAAAAAATTGCCATCAATTGCATCGGGTATTCTGTTGGAGAGGGAGGGGGGGGGGGGGGGGACTATATATTTCCAAAAATTTAAGCATTTTCTTCTCCAGAACCATTGATCAGAATCTTTTGATATTTGGTATACAGCATCCATAAGAGGGTCACATACAAGTGTGTTCAAATTAAGCCCCTCTGTTCATATTTGGGCTTAATACAGGAGCCTGAATCCTAACTTGGGCAAGTTGGGGAATAAGCTTTAAAAATCTTCTTCAGAACCACTAGTCAAAATCTTTTAATATTTGGTATACATCATTGTTATGAAGGTCAGATTCAATTTTGTTTAAATCAATCAAGTTCCTCAGTTAATAGTTTGGCTTCCTATGGGGGCCCGAATTTTAGCTTAGTACAATATGGGGAATAAAAATCTTCTTCTGACCCACCAGTCAAAATCTTTTGAAATTTGGTGTACGTCATCTCTAGGGAGGTCAGATTCAAGTTTGTTCAAATTGAGACCCTGTGTTAATATTTGGTCTCTCTATGGAAGCCCAAACTTTAACTTAGTGCAATATGAGGAAATTTCTTCTAAAAATCTCCTTCAGATCCACCAGTCAGAATCCTTTCATATTAGGCATATAACATCTCTATGAGGTGGGGGAGCTGAGAAGTTCAAATCAGTTAACTGGGTTAATATTTGGGCTCTTTATTGGAGCCCAAAGTTTAACTTAGTGCAGTATGAGGAAATTTCTTTAAAAACCTTCTTCAGATCTACCTGTCAGAATCCTTTCAAGTTTGGTATTGTGACTTCTCTAGGGGTGTCAGACTCAAATTTGTTAATATCAAGTCCTTGGTTTAATATATGGGCCCGGTATGAGAGACGAAAGTTTAACTTAGTTCATTATGAGGAATATTCTTTAAAAATATTCTTCATCAGATCCACCAGTGAAACTATTTTGATATTTGGTCTCCATCATCTCTGTGGGGATGGGGTGTCAGAATCATATTTGTTCACACTGGGTTAATTCAGAATTCTTTCATATTTGGTATGTAACATCTCTAGGGGAATCTGTTTCAAGTTTGTTCAATTCAAGTCCCTGGCTTAATATTTAGCCTCACTGTGGGTGGGTGTGCAGGTTATGTTAATTTTCATTCAAATCCATTCCTTAGTGTTTTCCCATAGATTTTGCCATTCAGACTGCAGTAATATAACAACCCTTCAAAGTTTGGCAGTGCTTGTCTAAAGCTGATAGAATTGAAAGCAGTCTAGAAGACCTATGTTAATCATCTGACATGGACACCAGAGTTCATGACTTCATTCCTCTGTTGTGTTGATAAACCATGACTAACTAAATGTGACCCAAAATACTTCTTTGAACCACTTTGTCAGGTGGGCATTTAAGGCCTCTTGTGGGCCTCTCGTTTTTTTAAAATCCCTGATTCCAAACAACTGATAAAGGTGGGTTACTGATTGCATATGACGTCAATCAGCTGATGGTGTTCATTTGCACAACTTTTCATTGTTCTCTACATGCAATCTTCCCTGCAAAACTTTGAGAAAAAATGTTATCTGCAACTTATTGTACAATATCTATGTTTCTCAAAAGTCTGAAAATATAGAATAAAGTGCTAGTAAGTGTATCAGTGCTTGTCTTTTTTGAAGTCTTGGTCATGTGATTGATGTCACATTCTCTGTGTATATTTTTCAAAAAGACATTTTCATTCTTTAACCACCCTGTGTGTCCTATGTGAGAGGTGTATTGCTTGCTGTCTTGATAAACTGCCATTTCATTGTTATAATTGGACCTTTTGAATTTTCCCTGATGGAAGAATTGGACAGCTATTGCAAATGCTAATATATTAAAGTTTCCTTGGAATGCTAAGTTGTCATGACCCCATCCTCAGATTAGATTGTCTTGGGGAGTCCAGAGCTCCATTTGTCCATCTGTGTGTTCGTACACCCATACAAAAACATTCTGTGTCCTAATGCAAACACCAAGAAAAAAGTCTTGTTTCCTGAGCTGTTCTTTTTAGCCAGGTGTTCTCTTTTTGAATTGGCTGATGACTCTTGACCAGAAAGAACTACTAGGCAACATAACTTCTGAGGTTCAATAAATTCAATTTTATCTTCCAGCCGTTTACCAGTTGAACTGAAATATGGAGAAATCTTCCTCAAAACATGTTTTGCATATTTTATTATTAATTAAAACAAGGACTGAGTCAGCCTTCTGGAATATAGGAGGGAGAGGGTAAAAATAAAGAGAACGTAAAAGAAATTGCTGAGTTATTGTGAATGTCGGAATAAATGAAACAATTGATGAAACAGAGACACAATTTGGTCCATTACCAGATCAGATTTGGGACATATTTTTCTCAATAGTTTGGAAAACTCAATATCAAAAAATTGAAACATCTGCAGTTGGCAACAATCTATAAGTAATCTGAAGAAATGGTTGCATCCTTGACACTCTATTGTTTACCATTCATCCAAAATCAGGCTAAATACTCAATAGTAGAATTGTCTGAAGTGTGCCAAATATTTGTTTTTATTTTGTGTGCAGCACAATTGGCAAGCTCCTGACCTCCTCAGGTTTTTGGTGGGTATATAGTCGTGTTCTCCATCCATCTCTTTGTCTGTCAGCAAGCCTGAATATAAGCAGCCTGCCATTTGAAAAATGAGGTCCCCAGAGGGTGAATTTGCTGATGCTATCCCATACAGTGGGCCAATTTATCCTCTAGGTACATCTTTCTGTTTTGGCTTGAGACCTTGATTCCGACAGGTTCACAGAGGGTAAATTTTCTGATGCTATCCTGCTGTACAGGGTAGCATCACCAAATTCACCCTCTGGGGACCTCATATCGTAGATGACAGTCTGCTTATTTTCAGGCTGTCTGTCTGTCAGTCTGTCCATCCATCCACCTGTAGAAACATCATGATGTACTTTGGAATGATGATAGACCAGCATGGGGGAAATGAAACCCACAAATCATGGGTTTTGTCCACACCTTCACACCTGAGTTATGGCCCGTGCAAAACTTGAAAACATAGTAAAAACTCTTTGCATTATAACTGCTATCATTTGTCAGATTGTGATGACCTTTGGTGTGGTGATAGATCAGCAAGAGGAACATGATATCTATATATCGCGGGTTTTGTGTGTACATTCTTACCAGAGCTATATCCCTTGTCACACATAGAAAACTCTCTGCACAAACGTTTTGCATTATAACTCAGTCATTTGTGTGTGTGTGTGTGTTGATATCATTAGGTGTGGTAGAAACTTGCATGGGGGAGAAGACATCCACATATTGCGACTTTCATCCATGCAGTCAGACCAGTTATGGCCCTTGCTACACTTACAAAACTTTCCTAATGAACAATGTGCATTATAACTCAAGAATCTGTTGTTGGAGTTATAGTTAGGCTCCTTTTTTAGTCTTTGAAATTCTGTCCGTGTGGAGTTTTTGTATTGTTTTTTGTCAATGGGAATAATGCTTATTGAGTAGCAGCAGAAAATTAAATAATTTTTGTATTGCCCATGTTGACATAGCAGGAGGGGGCATATGCAGTGCTTTGCGACCCACTATTTTTTGTTTTTATGTAGATTTTCTACAGATTTATCACCAGATGAACTGATTCAAGCTACAAGACCCCAAAAAATGCCTATTAATATTTACACCATATATTAGGTTGGTTGTCATTAGCATGTGACTAGCTCTGATTCTGTTAAAATGATAGTGCTTTACACTATCTTCTATACAAAAGAAAATCTTCTTTAATATGAATCTCTCCTGTGGGAACCCAAGGAAGAAGAGCAGTGCTTCTTTACAGTAGTGAACAAGTTACCGGTAAAATCGAACCCTGAAACCAATGCCTGAGATATAAGACCTCCAATGTGGGCAGCCTAGGTATAAACAACTGTCTTAGCTTGACTTCATAGTTGTGTTATAGTCATGATATAGCTGTAATTGCTGAAAAGTCACCTTTACCCAACACACAGGATATCAAAATTTATTTTAATTATTGCTTTTTAACAATTTTTTTTTTAAATCAACAAAACCATATCATGTGACCCCTCAATGCAACATGCTCTATGAGCTTCTTCCAATGAGGAGTCACATGATATGGTTTTGTTGACATTTTGGAAAAATAATGTTTTTCTTGACTAACTTTGTAAATTACCTTTCTGATTTGATTGTTTTGTGTGGTGAAAGAAAAATGGTTTTCAGCAGCATCCTACATTTGCATGTAAAACAACAGTGGAATAATACACTACAGACATGGTCATATGCAGATGTATAAATATTACATCCTTGCAGACATTTTTTCCACTGCCCCAAATACCGATGAGAGAAGTGAATAAAGACATATTATGTACCTTGACCAGCTTGGGGGATAAAGTGAGAGATCTCACTTCTCCCTCTACAGACTAGGGAGAAGTCAACAAAAGCAAAAAAGTGAGCCATAAGGTGAAGCATGAATAATGAGCTTCCGCCTGATTGATCCATTATGTAGTCTTCTCACAGGTGAATAATTTACTAAAATTGAGAGAAATAAAGATAGTGTAAAAAACATGTTTATACCCCAGCAGTGTGAACCGCTGTCCAAGCATTATACTGAAATACTTATGTGAGGTTATCATCAATAGACCTATTTCACTCACAACAAACTGCAGCTTTCAACTTTACTGGTCTTGAACAAAAATATTGGTCCTCAAATATCCCTCACTCCTGGACTGGCATTTTCTTGGCTCCAAAATTCCAAGACTTCTCTGAGAGCATAAATATTTTTATGTGTGCTGTAGATGTCATTTATGCAATTTATGTAGAAAAAAATGGAATATATTTTTACCAAGTACAGGCCACCATAAAGAACTCCAGGTAATTCCAGTGCTCAGTAAGACCCTTTTCTGCAGCAAGAATGCTTGGAAAAGAGTGCACCCCAATAATGTCAACAAGATAGACGTTTCTTTACCCATTAAACACATAAAAGTGAAGTTTTTACCGACAAGTGTTTTCAAGAAAAATGCCCTGTTTTAATCATGTGTTTAGTCAGTTGTTGGGGAGAGTGGTGGCTCAGTGGTAGACTGTTGGACTTCTATGCTAGAGGTCCCGAGTTCGATCCCCGTCAGGGACGACCTGCATTGTTTCCTTGGGCAAGACACTTTATCCTGGTTGCCTACATGGGGGCACGATGATGCCATAAGGCGTACTGCACGTCGATGGTGCACATGTTGAGCTGACAGTTGCTCGTCGATGCTCGGTGGTTCTTTCTGGGTACTCCGGCTTCCTCCACCGGTAAAACTGTCACGGTCACGATTAGCCATTGTGCATAAGTATGTGACCTTAAACTCCAATAAATAAATAGTCAGTTGTTGGAGGGGTGGGTGGGTGTCACAGGAAAAAAATCAGATATGAGGAGGTGGCTGGGTGTTTTGGGGCTGGAAGAAATGACCAAAAACGCAATTTTTTTCCTCTATGTAAAATCCTTAAGTTCTGTGCTTGTTTATTCTTTTATTATCAATTATATGGCCAACCAGGACATTTAAAACATAAACTATCGTATTAGGGGGGGTGTAGGTAAGTCCAAATCCAAAGAAATTCCATGTTGCTACCCACAGCTAATGCTGACCACATGGTTATAGAAAAATCGTTGGAAAATTTGCATCAGACAAATTGAATTACATGGCAAGTATTTTTAAATATCAACTTGAAGCTACTTGAAATTGTGATTTAATCAGTCTGATTTAGAATGCTGTTATGTTTCATGGATGTATAGGCATGGTCTTGCATCTATGCTTCCTAATCTTATCTGATCATTGCATGTTAATTGAACGAGAAAATAGTCCAGAATAATTTCAGAAAGTTTATATAAACAAAAATCATAATACCACCTGATGCCACAGGTGTAAAACAATAAAACAAAAACTACCTCCCCTCCCCAAGGCTTAGTTGACATAAATTGAACATTGTTTATTGGTTAAAGAGGCCAACTGAAAAAGATGACTACTATGTAGTTTGAATCAATAACCTTTATCACCCCAGCAAGATATGCAGACATTTTGACTGTGAGTGTGACTTCCCTCATGTTTTTTTTTTTGTTATCCCTATTAGCTCCAAAATGAGGAATGAAGAATGTTTTGTATTTAGTAGAATCAGGTAGAATTGCTAAATTATGCAGTACAAACTAGGGCATCAGGAAATGTATTATCTCAGACTTATTCAGAGTTATTTAATAATAGTTTGTTACAATTTCCATTCAAACTCATCAGAATTATCTCCCTTGCAGCCTCAGAGGTTTATCAGAATGCTGGAATAGTCAAGGGAGTAGTCTTAAATGTTAAGAAATGGAACAATTCTTGGTTAGATAGGACCATGTCTGCCTTTTATGCTTTTTTTATCCCCCTGAAAAAATTTTAGGGGGATATAGCCATGGTGCTGTCCGTCTTCCCATTCGTCCGTGCATGTGTAGACGGAGTTAACTTCCGCTCTCTAACTAAAATTCCGCTTGGCTGAGTGATCCCAAACTTAGCAAGTGAATTGGGCATGATATTTATTTTGGGATTATTGTGCTAAAGGTCATGGTCACAGTGACCTTGAACTTTTAATTTCTATCACAAAAGTTCCACTTGGCCAACTGAAGCCAAACTTGGCACGTGGGTTAGACATGATGAGAGGAAGAACCTTATTCATTTTGAGGTCATTGAACCAATGGTCAAAGTCACAGTGACCTTGAACTTAAACATTTATCTGATTTGGCTTCTCAGATTGTAATTTTGCTTGCTGGATTGATACTTAACTTCGCTTATGGGTTGAGCATGATGAAAGGAAGAACCCTATTTATTTTGGGGGTTTTGTGTCAAAGGAAAAGGTCACAATGACCTTTAATTTTAAGTTTTGTCAGAATTGGTTTCCGCTCTCTAATTAAAATGTTGTTTGCCTGATCGAAACCAAACTTGGTATGTCGATCGGACATAATGAGAGGAAGAACCCAATGTCTTTAGGTAATTATGTCAAATGTCAAGGTTAGTGACCTTGAAATTAAAATGTTATCGGTCAGAACTGGTTCAACTCTTGAATATTAAAAATATGCATTTGTGATCGAAACCCAACTTAGCATGTGGGTTGACCATGTTGAGAGGAAGAGCCATACATATTTTTAGGTCATTGTGCCAAAGGTCAGGGTCACTGTGATCTTGAACTTAAAATCTTATCGGTCCCAATCGAAATCAAACTTGACATTTCATCACATACAGGTAATCTTATCTGTATTATTTGAGTAAATAATACCAACAGTTGCTGTGTTAATTTAATGCAATATATTACCAAGGTTACAGTATCAGGGTGATTTTTCGGGGGGATTTGCCATCCCTAGTTGGCTACCTCTAGTTCTAAGATTTTAGGGGGTGGGTCCCCAAAAATGGCCAGAAAAAATAATAAAAAATGCAGGTAGGGGTTTGGGGATGAGCGTGGGTGCCTGAAGGGTGGGAAAAAAAACTTTTTTTTGACTCTCTGTCTGCTAATCGAGCTCGTCCCAATGAGGGTCATAACCTATGTTTCTGAGACAGAAAATAAAAAAAATTAGTTATTCAAGAATTTTTTTGCAGGTGTTGTCTGCTTTTCATGTTAGGTAAAACTTTAAAATTCCCCTTGAAAGTGATTTTAGAGGTCTTTGTTAATGTTTAGCAAAACGAAACTCAAACATAAAATCAATAAGGTCTGTGCTTGTTTAACCTGTTATTATCAATTGTATGGCCAACCAGGACATTTAAAACGTAAACTATCATATTAGGGGTATCAGTGGGTCTCCATCCCAATTGCAGGAAGTCAGACTTGGTTTTCTCCCAAGAATATATTTACCTGGGTATGGAATTCTTCACGCATCAGAACATAGTTCGAGTCCATCTCATAATACCCAGGATTCTCCTTGCTTTTGCAACTTCCTTCTCCAAAGCGACTCAATTCAGGACCAGCTGTCCCTTGGCAAGGGTTACATAATCATATGTTATGCCTCCTTTGATGTCTAGGTAAATTCAGCAATTCGGATAATTGTGATCTATCCAGATGTTGTTTTAGAGGAACTATTGCCTGCTTGTGAACTGCACAATAATGTTCCGCTATTCTAGGGTTGCACTAAATGGTTGGCAAGACATTTTCTTTTCTCTTATTGCAGAAGAAAGGCTATTCTGTCAATATGTTGGTTAAGGGATTCCACCTGCTGTCTGTTTTTACTTATATCCAGTGTGTTTAGCAGGGTCAACACTATTTTTATCTCTTGGGGATGGGGGGGGGGGGGGGGGGGGGGGGGGTGGAATCGAGCATTTTCTAAACCTAACTCTGTACCTTATCAGACACTTTGAAGGTAGTGTATTGGTAACAACCTTCCAAATTATTGTTCGTAACATTCCAAATTCTCTTCATTTTGCCTCAGAAATCTTGATTCTGAAAGTGTCTCCTCATTCCTATGTTCCTTTATGTTTCACTTAACATTTATGTTCTATTCGATTATCATAGTATTAGCACCATAGCGGGAAGTGCGGTGCTCAGTTGTAGACTGTCGGACTCTATGATAGAGGTCCCAAGTTCGATCCCCATCCAGGACGATCCACGTTATGTCCTTGGGCAAAGCACTTTATCCCGGTTGCCTACATGGGGGCACGATGATGCCATGTACTAAGACATACTGCACATCGGCAGTGCACATGTCTTCAGCTGCTCTAACCCTGCTTGAGCGGAGCTTGAACAGAGTTAGAATGTTGAGGAGCTGACAGTTGCTCGTCGATGCTCGTGGTTCTTTCTGGGTGCTCCGGCTTTCACCAATAAATAAATAAGCACCATAGCTGTACTGTAACTAACTTATCGTGTCCTAATTGTTACTCCCCTTTCAAGTTTTGCATTTTGTTCAAAAATTTGTGGGGAGGTGAGGGAGAGGCTCATGATTCTTGTTTCAATTGACCTGATACTATCACAAAAGGTTACCGAGTCTTTCTCACTATTCGTATTATAAGAGTTAAGCTCATGAGGGAAGAGCTCTTTCATCCTATTGGGCATTCTCAAATTATGTTTGCCTTATCAGATATGAAGCCTGCATACTAGATGGATGTAGCCTCTTACATTCATCTCATTTATATCAGGTAACTAGATCTGTGGCTGTGACCTAAAGTTTTTGGGTCCTCTGTCACAAAATGTTCCACAGTTATCTAACAGAACATTTTAAAGCTGCATTTGTCATTTGTTGTTGCTTATTCATCTGTTTTGTGTATACAATATTTTCTCAGTGTTCAACGGTGAGCTCATTGACTCAATTACTGTTTAATTTATCTGGAT
The DNA here is from genome assembly GCA_031216915.1 of Pictodentalium vernedei. Lineage (NCBI taxonomy): Eukaryota > Metazoa > Mollusca > Scaphopoda > Dentaliida > Dentaliidae > Pictodentalium > Pictodentalium vernedei. The sequence goes on along the minus strand of CM062296.1, from coordinate 654,900,881 downwards.
AAGAAAGTTCAATCAGCCTCCTCTCTCAGTTGTATTAATGGACCACAATCAATGCTGTATGGGTATTTATATATATATATATATGCATACAGGTTTTATTAGTCGTTCCATTCAGTTTCTCATGATTAGTAATCTCAATATAAATCGTCTTATGTATTGTCTCAGAATGCATTTATTAGCCTGACTGTTTACAGCCTGGGCTATAGTCATGACTTTCATCCGTCTGTCTGTCCATCTGTTAACATTTAGAGTTTTGGTTAAAGTTTGTGGTTAAAGTTTTTAAAGTCAAGATAAGCTATTGCCATCACGCGTGCGGAAGTCTGTGAGTCTGTTCACATTTCCCTTTAGCACAGGCTGCACCCTCGTAGTTCTTGTCTGATCGTCACAAAATTTCATATGCAGGTTTGGGGTCATGTCTAGATGAGAACGTCCCCTTTTGGTCGTGAGCGGTCCATCAGTATGGCTGCCCGAGCCCAAAACCTGAAAACCATTAGCACAGTCTACAGGTCGTATTTATGAAGGGGATTCCTCTGGTAGGATGCCTCTGTAGAATGCCTAGATGAGAATGTCCCCTTTGGGCCATGATCTGTCAACCGTGATGGCTGCCCAAGCCCGAAACCCAAAAACTTTTAGCGCAGTCTGCAATATGGAGGGATTTCATTGTAACTTGGTAGGATGACTCCGTATGATGTCTAGATGAGAACTTCCGCATTTGGTCACGATCTGGTCACGATCTGTCAACCGTTTAGACCTTTAGCACAGTCTACAGGTCATATTTATGGAAGGATTTCATTGTAACTTGGTAGGTTGACTTCATATAATGTCTAGATGAGAACGTCCCCTTTTGGATGCAATTGGGCAACTGTGACGGCTACAGGAGCCCGAAGCCCAAAAACCTTTAGTACAGTCTACAGGTCATATTTATGAAGGGATTTCATTGTAACTTGGTATGATGACTCCAAATAATGTCTAGATGAGAACGTCCCCTTTTGGTCGCGATCATTCAGCCTTGATGGCTGCCCGAGCCCAAAAACCTTTAGCATAGTCTATAGGTTGTATTTATGGAAAAAAAAACAAAAACCTTTAGCATAGTCTATAGGTTGTATTTATGGAAGGATTTCATTGTGACTTGGTAGGTTGACTCCGTATAATACCTAGATGATGACATCCCCTTTTGGTCATGATTGGTCAACCTTGAGCACAGTCTACAGGTCATATTTATGAAGGGAAATCATTGCAACTTCGTAGGATCACTCCAGATGATGCCCAGATGAGAATTCCCCTTTTGGTTGCGATCATTCAACCATGATGGCTGCCGAAGCCTGAAAACCTTTAGCACAGTCTACAGGTCATATTTATGAAATGATTTCAGTGGAACTTGGTAGGTTGACTTCATATAATGTCTAGATGAGATCATCCCCTTTTGGATGTGATTGGGCAACTGTGGCGGCTACAGGGGCCCCGAAGCACAAAAACCTTTAGCTCAGTCTACAGGTCATATTTATGAAGGGATTTCATTGTAACTTGGTAGGATGACTCCAAATAATGTCTAGATGAGAAAGTCCCCTTTTGGTTGCAATCATTCAATCATGATGGCTGCCTGAGGCCGAAGCTCGAAAACCTTTAGCACAGTCTACAGGTCCTATTTATGAAGGGATTTCATTGTAACTTGGTAGGTTGACTTTATATAATGTCTAGATGAGAATGTCCCCTTTTGGACACGATTGGGCAACCGTGACGACTGCCTGAGCCTAAAACCCGAAAACCATCAGCACAGTCTATAGGTCATATTTATGGAGGGATTTCATTGTAACATGGTTGGTTGACTTCATATAATGTCTAGATGAGAACGTCCCCTTTTGGACACCATTAGGCAACTGTGTTGGCGACAGGGGCCCGAAGCCCGAAAACGTTTAGCACAGTCTACAGGTCATATTTATGAAGGGATTTCATTGTAACTTGGTAGGATGACTCCAATAATGTTTAGATGAGAACGTCCCCTTTTCGTCACAATATTCAGCCTTGATGGCTGCCGGAGCCCAAAAACCTTTAGCATAGTCTATAGGTTGTATTTATGTAAGGATTTCATTGTCAACTTGTTAGATTGACTCCATATAATGCCTAGATGATGACATCCCCTTTTGGTCATGATTGGTCAACTGTGACGGCTTCAGGGGCCCGAAGCCCAAAACCCTTGAGCACAGTCTACAGGTCATATTTATAAAGGGATTTCATTGTAACTTTGTAGGATCACTCCAGATGATGCCCAGATGACAACGTCCCCTTTTGATCGTGATCATTCAACCATGATGGCTCTCCAAGCCCAAAACCCGAAAAACTTTAGTACAGACTACAGGTGGTATTTGTGAAGGGATTTCATTGTAACTTAGTAAAATGACTTATTATAATGTCGAGATGAGGACGTCCCCTTTTAGTTTGCAATCGGTCAACCATCATGGCTTCACAGGGCCTGAAGCCCGAAAACCTTTAGCACAGTCTGCAGGTCATATTTATGAAGGGATTTCAATGTAACTTGATAGGATGACTCGTTTTGGAATAATTTCACCGTAAGTTGATAACTTTTGTCGACATACGTTAACTGTGAGGGCCACATACATTAACTGTGAGGTCCACATTAACCCACTCTTCAGCTCTTTAGTACAGTGTACACCTCATATTATTTTTATTAAAAACATAGCATACAGAGAAGAGAAATTAACATATTCCCAATTATCACAATTCTTGTCTTATTTCATAATCCTTTCATAAACATTGAACATTATCCTTTTCATGAAACACAACACACAGACAAGTTAAGCAACAGTGTCATTGACACTTTCATTTAGTTATCGTTACAGCTTTTTTTCTTTTTAATTAATATTAATTACTATTGATTGTATCATTCTCATTATGTTTTATGTTATTTTGGGACATATTTAACCCTTTTTTGCAGTCAATTTAACTTAGAACTTCCAGGTTAAAGTTTTTGGTTAAAGTTTTTAGCTCAACTTGACAAAGTCAAGCTGAGCTATTGCCATCACGTATGTACGTACGTACGTACAGTACGTTAGTATGTACGTCCACAATTTCCTTTGGCACACATCACAGGTCGCATTTATGATCGGATCACTTTGCAACTTGGTATGCTTGTTTGGGGTGACCTCTAGATGGGAGCTATCGATTTTCTTCAATTTCGTCAAAAAATGTTGCCATGGCCAATGCTATTAGAACTTAGTTTAGTCAGACCAAAATATTTCCCTTTGGCACACCTTACAGGACACATTTATGATTGGATTGCTTTGAAACCTGGTGTGCTTGTTTGGGGTGACCTCTAGATGGGAGCTATCGATTTTTTTCCATTTCCGTCAAAAAATGTTGCCGCGGCCAATGTTAGAACTAAGTTTAGTCAGAAGACCTCAATATTTCCCTTTGGCACACCCTACAGGGCACATTTATGATCGGATTGCTTTGAAACCTGGCATGCTTGTTTGGGGTGACCTCTAGATGGGAGCTATCGATTTTCTTCAATTTCCGTCAAAAAATGTTGCCGCGGCCAACGTTTTTAGAACTTAGTTTAGTCAAACCACAATATTTCCCCTTGGCACACCCTACAGGGCACATTTATGATTGGATTGCTTTGAAACCTGATATGCTTGTTTAGGGTGAACTCCAGATGGGATCTTTCGATTTTCTTCAATTTCCGTCAAAAAATGTTGCCACGGCCATCGTTCTTAGAACTTAGTTTAGTCAGACCACAATATTTCCTTTTGGCACACCCTACAGGACACATTTATGATTGGATTGCTTTGAAACCTGGTGTGCTTGTTTGGGGTGACCTCTAGATGGGAGCTATCAATTTTCTTCCATTTCCGTCAAAAAATGTTGCCACAGCCAATGTTCTCAGAACTTAGTTTAGTCAGACCTCAATATTTTCCTTTGGCACACCCTACAGGGCACATTTATGATTGGATTGCTTTGAAACCTGGTATGCTTGTTTGGGGGAGACCTCTAGATGGGAGCTATCAATTTTCTTCAATTTCCGTCAAAAAATGTTGCCACTGCCAACGTTCTTAGAACTTAGTTTAGTTATACTTTAACCTGTACATTTGTCACAGGCTACGGTCAGTATTTATGTACAGACCTTTACAACACTTTACATGTACCTTTGTTATCAGGTCATTGCCCAGATGTGTGTCATTGCTGTGTCACATACAATACATGTACATGTCTAACACAAGTTGAGCTACAGTGTCATTGACACTTTCATTTATTTACAGAGTTACACCTTTTATTCTTCAAACAGTTTAGTGGAATGTCACTGTTCTCATTTGGGACAATGTCTACTGAAGCGCTTTCTACAGTGATTTTCATTAATATTGGCTGGATTTTAACCCTTTTAAACACGTTTGCAGACTTAGTTTCTTTGTATTGGAAATTAGGCTTTTACCACATACTTTGTTACTTTAATTCTAGCATAGTCAATACAACTTAAAAATAAAAACAATTGGTTTCTGACCGATAACTCAAGTTTGAATTATTTGATTTCAACCAAAGTTGATATGTGTATTTTCCAGCTAGTAATACAGCTCAAGTTTGAATATGGGATTCAACCTCCCCCCACCCCCATCCCACTGTCATTTAGGCAGTTTTCCAAAAATGCATTTTGAAGTATTGGGAGTTATTACATGCAAAAAAAAAATAATTGACTACTATAACCCCACCCCCCCCCCCCCAGACCACCCCACCCCCTGTGTCATTTAGGCAATTATTCCCAAAATGCCTTTTTACATGCAAAAAAAAAAAAATGACTCCTATAGAACACTCCCCCTCCCCCCCCCCCCCCCCCCAACCCCTTTTTATCATGGGTGCAGATATGGCAGATTCGTTAGGTAAACGGTTAACAAAAAATAACTCAGACTATTTTGCGTCTAAGCATTGCTATTGCTGGGACAGTCGGGCTGCATGCGTGACGTCACTAGTATATTCATACCCTTACTCTAAATTGTAGCAGTTGGGGAGATGCATGGTTTAAAAGCAGTGTTTCTACTAGGGGAAAATAAATTAGACCGTATAATAGGGCAACTAAGAGTCATCGCCAACCATTGTCGGCCCGTGGTAGGAACATTTTTAATTTGGGGGGGTCCCAAAAACCGCCCCATTTCGTTGCATCTGGGGGATATTTTGAGGCTTTTCACAGCGATATTTGTGTAGGGTTTCACATTCCAAGAGCCGTAATTGCGTAAGAATAAGGACTAATGAGGAGAAGTTAAGGTGAAAATCATTCATTTACACAGATTTACACAATAAATTTCAGTGCTGTTGATTTGAAGAGCGCAAGCGCACTCATGCTTTTTCTCACTTCTAAATTGGAAACAAGAAACTCACTTTTTTGTGCTTCTGTAATTTTCAAGAAAATAGATCTGAGATTCCATAACACTGATTAAAACACACAAATGAGGTGTGAAACCTGCAAACTGTTGTGTCATTTTAATTAACGCTGACAGCGGAAGTACATGCTTTTTCAACACGTTCTTGTTTTGGGTAAATATTGGTGTAATAAGATTGGTTAGAAAACAAAATGTCACATAATAATATTTACTACTGAATGAAGTTTTACAACTCGCATTACATAGTGTGCATACTGACCAAACAAATTGCACTGTTTTGTCATGTGATGCATTTAATATTCAATGAAGTTATTGTTTACAGTTTGTCTAGCTTTACATTTGGAGTTAATTAAGTTATGAAGGACTCATGGAGCAATTGCGTCATCAGAGTACACTTCTTCAGTCACCTTTTTTATGAAATTTCTGTACAGAAATCATCAAAAGAAGTCTAGAAATGGCACTTCTACAATCTGTGAATCAATTATATCTCCAGGAATTTTAACATGTTGATTAATGTCTGGAAGGTTCCCTGCTGGGAGAATGCAGCCGGTTGATTACCGCTGTGCCGGTATAGCAGAAACCCTGTTAAAAGGGATCATCAGTATAGCTCCAGACAAGGATTCTCTTACCCTTTCTTAGTCTTTTCATCTGTCAATAGTCTTGTTATTGCTAGATACCTATTTTGTTATCTCTAATCATGTATGGGCCTTCTGTCCTTTATTATACCCCCACTTTCAAAGAAAATGGGGGTATATTGGATTTCATCTGTCTGTCCGTCTGTCCATCTATGTGTGAGTCTGTCCGAGAATATTCATAACTTTCATAACTTAAGCAAATTATTATTTTCTATAATATTTGTTGGTCATTGGTATGCCCACACAAGTTATTTTAATTTTTTTTTTTTTTTTTTTTTTCTTGTTCACTTAGAAATTGTGTCTGTCCGAGCCAAATTTTGTTTGTTCAGCCTGTATCTCGGGTATTGCATGAAATTTGCCGTGAACACTGCTTATGGTATAGGCTTTAAAAAAACGATTCAATGATTTTTCTCACATTCACCTTTTTAGAGTTATCCCCTTCTTTTGACTTAGAAATTGTAGGAAATAGACATTATTTGTCTGTTCAGCCTGTATTTCAGGTATGGGTTATCGGATTTTTGTGAAATATGGCATGCAGTTTGCCTATGACAATGGCTTCTGCCTCATTGCATAAAACATTCAAACACCAAACAATTTACCATACCTTTTGACTTAGAAATTGTTGGGAATTGTTGAAAACTTTCTAAGAAAATGGGGAGGGAGGGGGTATATTGGATTGGGGGTTATCAGATTTCAGTGAAATATGGCATGCAGTTTACCTATGACAAAGGCTTCTGCCTCATTGCATAAAACTTCCAAAAACAAACAATTTACCATACCTTTTGACTCAGAAATTGTTGAAAACTTTCGAAGAAAATGTGTGTGTATCTCAGGATCAAAATAACAGATTTACACCAAAAACTTCCCCGTGGGAACCCCGGGAAGTAAGCAGCACTTGTTTACTGTGGTACACCAGTTCCGCTTTACTAGTAAAATAGGACCCAGTCACCAATGCTTGGGGTGAAAGTCCTCTAAAATGGGCAACATGTAGATCAACGATTGACTAAACTTGACTTCATCTCCAAGTTGTGTCACGATTAGCCCTGGTGCTTAAATATGTGACGTTAACCACCAACAAACAAACAAACAAACACCAAAAACTAAACAGCTCGGAACATCAGTAACCTGAAGATATATATAAAGTAACATGACAATTGGATTGATATTTTTTTAGTTATCTCATGCCAAAGGGATTGGAAGAATTCTCAGTTTGAAGGATAAAGAGTTAATATCTCAGGATCAAATTATCAGATTTACACCATAAACTATACAGCTCGGCACATCAGTAACCTGAACACAAATATAAAGTAACTTGACAATCCAAGCAATATTTTTCAACTTATCGAATACCAAAGGGATTGGAGGAATTTTCAATTTGAAGGATAAAGGGTTAATATCTCAGGACCAAATTATCAGATTTACACCCAAAACTATACAGCGCGGCACATCAGTAACCTGAACACAAATATAAAGTAACTTGACAATCCAAGCAATATTTTCCAAGTTATCGAATACCAAAGGGATTGGAGGAATTTTCAATTTGAAGGATAAAGGGTTAATATCTCAGGATCAAAATAACAGATTTACAACAAAAACTACACAGCTCGGAACATCAGTAACATGAAGATATATATAAAGTAACATGACAATTGGATTGATATTTTTTGAGTTATCTTATGCCAAAGGGATTGGAAGAATTCTCAATTTGAAAGATAAAGAGTTAATATCTCAGGATCAAATTATCAGATTTACACCAAAAACTATACAGCTCGGCACATCAGTAACCTGAACACAAATATAAAGTAACATGACAATCAAAGCAATATTTTTCAAGTTATCGAATGCCAAAGAAATGGATATGGATGCCGGATGGACAAACGGATGGACGGACAGACAGATGGACAGACAAAGGATGGACGAACAACGGATGGCCACCCCTGATGCCGCCAGTATGTGTACCATACATAGTATGGGTACACATAAAAACTATTAAGTGTCTCCATAGGGTGACACAAAAAGGTACTCCACCTCTTTACCAAATGTAAGAGTGACTTGATTTGATTTGATAATTTTGTGAAAAAATATTTTTCCACAAGCTTTATATATGTTGCACATCTCCAAGGCACATGTAGCCATATCCTCAAGTTTCAGCTCTATACATTAGAAACTGTGGGAGGAGTTGATTATATAAAAGTCAAAAAAGGGCAATAATTTCGTTAAAAAATATTTTTTCTGGCGACTTTATAGATGTTGCATATTTTCAAGGGCATGTGTAACCATAGGGAGGAGTTCATTACACCATGAAGGTATCCTCAATTAAAAAACACAGAAAAAAGACGACCGCAGGGAATAATTTTGTGAAAAAATATTTTTTTGGCAAACTTTATAGATGCTGCATTGTCTTCATTGTGTGTGTGTGACCATATCCTAAGGTTTCAAATCTCTACATTACAAACTGTGGGAGGAGTTGCTTACACTAATAAGGTACCCTTAAAAAAAAACACTGGAAAGTCGATAAAAGGCAATAATTTTGTTAAACAAGTTTTTTTCTACAAACTTTGTAGATGTTGCATGTCTTCAAGGCATGTTTAAACGTATCCTAAAGTTTCAACACTCTACATTAGCAACTGTGTGTGTGTGTGGGGGGGGGGGGGGGGGAGGGGGGGGGGAGGAGTTTATTACTCAATGAAGGTAC